>NW_020869735.1:762152-776622 GCF_003789085.1 Penaeus vannamei | reverse complement strand
GTTATTGGATAGCCATTGATGTATTACTGATTGTTGATTATTCTCGTTGGTCATTGATGTACCGGATGTGAGCTATTATCAATGTGTTATATCTATTATTTATGACTAATCAGTATTAGGTTATTAAAGTCATGTGGGTTGATTGATGGACTGTTGTGTCTTCTTACTATTATCGGGAGTTATATGTTAGTTGATGGCATAATATAAGTAAGTAGCGCGGAATTATGCGATTGTGTATTATATCTTCAGTGATTAATTGGTTGTTGTTGTTAGTATGGATTGATCATGCGATTATTATTATCAGTTGTCATTATTGATCGCTTTATTTATTATTGCTTATTATGTGTTATGACTATGTATCATTAGTTATTGATATTTGATTGTTATTGTATCAGGTGTATATTACGCATATGTAGTTATTATCGGTCTGATTATCATGTGATTATGTATTAATTCATTAGTTGACTGAATTACTAATTATTATCATTATTGTTTGTGAGGTCATTAGGTAGTAGTTTGTAGTAGTAGGCAGTAGTAGTATCATTATATCATTATTATTATAATCATTATGTTATTATTATTATTATTATTATTAGTCATTATTATTGTTGTTGTTGTTGGTTATTTTATTTCTGATTATGGATGCATTAGTTATTTATCATTAGCATTATTCTTATCATTATCATCATTTTATAATTTTTTATTGTTTTTTATTTTTTATTATATTACTATTATTATTATTATTATTATTATTATTATCATCATCATCATTATTATCATTATTATTATTATTATCATTATTATTATTATTATTGATTATTATTATTATATTATTATTATTATTATTATTATTATATTATCATTATCATTATTATTATCATTAGTAGTATCACTAGCAGTATCATTATTATTATTATTGTTATCATTTTAATTATCATTATCACTACTATTACTACCATATTATTGTTATGATCATTATCATTATTTTATCTTTATCATTATCATAATCATCATCATCATCATTATCACCATCACCATCATTACTATCATTAGCATTGTCATTGTTATTATTATCAATATTATTATTGTTGTTGTTGTTGTTGTTATCATCACCACCATTATTTTCATTATCATTGTTATCATTCTTATCATGATTATTATCTTTATCATAATTATCATCATCATTATTATTATTATCACTGTTTTGGTACTGTTACCACCATCACTATTTTCATATCGTTATCATCATCATCATATCCATTATCATTCTTGGTGCAATAATCATTGTTATAACAAAAATAATAATCACGATATTTCTGCGTCTGTTTGTGTACTGTGCTGTACAGTTAGCCAGCCTTATTTAAGAAACGAAGAGTACTTTATATACGTTCTTTCTGTCCACTCACTCGCACAGTCTTAACAGAAATCAGCATTTTCGAAAACGGCGATATAAATTCTCTCGTTTCAACACAGAAGCAATTAAATTTAAAAAAAATAAAAGAAAAAAAAAAAAAAAAAAAAAAAAAAAAAAAAAAAAAAAAATATATATATATATATATAATATATATATATATATATATATATATATATATATTATATCTTTCGCTGCAAAATTGGCATTAGATAAAGTAACAGGTGAAGAAGCTTATAAGTAAAAGGGTACTTAGGTGACTAAATTGATTAATAGATATGTGGATGAATATATTGTGAAAACATAAATAAACATGGATTAATTAATTAATTAGTTAATCAATTCAATAAACATATAGAGGGAGAGGGAAGAGAGAGAGAGAAGAGAGAGAGAGACAGACAGACAGAGAGAGAGGAGAGAGACGAGGGGAGGAGCGAGCGAGCGAGAGAGGGAGGGAGAGAGTGAGAGAGAGGAGGGAGGGAGGGAGGGAGGGAGGGAGGGAGGGAGGGAGGGAGGGAGGGAGGGAGAGAGAGAGAGGGAGAGAGAGAGAGAGAGAGAGAGAGAGAGAGAGAGAGAGAGAGAGAGAAGAAGAGAAGGAAGAAAAAAAAAAGAAAGAAAAAAAAAAAAAAGAAAAGAAGAAAGAGAAACATACACCACACACACATAAAAATGAATAAACAGACGAATAAAATAACAACGAAAAGCACCGCGTACTCTGCTAGCGGCTGGGGGGCGGGGGGGGTCACGTGGCTCGGCTGAGGAGCGGGAGCGTCTGCCAGGTGGCGCTCAACAGGTTGCGTCAGCCGAGGCACCGAATCTGCGTAGAAAAAGAATGTGTTTATGCCTTCAGTGTTTATCTAACGTAATCGGGTCATGGTGTCGGGGTTTCCTCTGGTTGAACGGGTTCTGAGAGTGCTTGGTGGTTAAATAGAGAGAGAGAAAAGAGAGAAGTGCGTGTTCGTTTTTAACTTCTGCGTCACATCTGTGTGTTTACGAAGAAGCCGTTGGTTTGTAAACATCTTTTTTTGGCGCGAAAAGGAAAGGATCTTTTATTATAATTTGTGATTTTTAAAATATTGCGCTTTTTTATACATATGTTTGTTGAGAAGGTTCCTTTCTTCTGATTTTCGAGAATATTAAAGTAAAATAATATTCTGAACGCAAGAAAAAGCGAGACGCAGAAGCTCAAAAGACAGAATAGGTCACATAGAATCAAGAGCACAAAACATATTGCGTCTGAAATCTCTTTATAACCAAAAACAAAAGCAAGAGGTCACTGAGTCCGCCAGCTAAAAACAACAACAACAATAAACATAGAATTGGACCCTGCACCATGGCAGTTACGCATGTGCACTTTCAGCCATTTTTTCTGACCTTAAGAGCTGATAAACTCCGACACTCGCCATAGGTGGGGTCACTAAGAACATATTTATGAATCATGCAAGTCAATGTGTATGTGTTTGTGTCCGTACATATATATGTATCTCTGTGTGTGTGTGCATGGATGTATATATACATACATGTGCGTGTATGTATAGTGTGTATATATATATATAGTATATATATATATATATATATATATTATATATATATATATAATATATAATATATATATATATATAATATATATATATATATATATAATATATATATATTATATATATATGTGTGTGTGTGTGTGTGTGTGTGTGTGTACATATATAAATATATAGTATATATATATATATATATATTATATATATATATATATATATTATATTATATATACATATAATACATATATACATATATACATATATATATATATATATATATATGATATAGTATATAATATATTATATATATAAATCAAACACAACGTATTCATAAATAAACAATATTTTACAGAATTTCAGCGTTCACGTGAGTTCTCCTTGCATATTTATGTTTGTTTTTTCCATTCATACTTCAAAACTTATTTAGACTTTCCATTTGTTTTTCTTAACTGCCTTATCATTTTCAACTGGTATGGTAATTAATATAAGTCATTTCGTATTAGTCACGTGATAATTTTGATTAATGCAAACTTCGGAAGTTAGTTGATTTAAAATTTATTAACGAAGTGGATGTTTGGTATAGTCAATTGAATAATTTGTTTAATCCATACAATGTATGTTAGTGGTATTGAGTTTGAGAAATTACATTTATCGTAGATGTTAGCGCAAACCGAAATGTAACTAGAGATGTCACAAAGAACATAACGCAACATAGGGGCGAACACTTCTGAAGCATTTATGTTAGACGCCATTTTGTCGCGCAAGTCGGCCATTCATAGAGCTGGGTAATTAAGGATCTGCGGTCACACCATGCTAATAGGCGGAGTACTATAAAGAGATTGCTATGGACTCTCTCGCGCCTTAGTCCGGGTGAGCGGGACGCCACCACGAGGTGGCCGGTGTATATTTTGTTTATTATGGATAGTAGGCCATATATATTATGCTTAGAAGCGTTGAAACAGGTGTCAGGCGCGGAGATTTATGGATTGTGGTTTCTTGAGGAGGCGAGATAGTGGATAGTAAGGTGGAGGATAGATACGCATGTTGTGTAAAAGACAAGTAAAGGCATATATTGAAATAGGAGATGAAGATATCGTTTGCAGCAGAGCTCACGGATATAGATATACGGAAGAATGTAGTAAATTATACTCGGCACTTGGTGGGTTCGATGGGGTTGGGCTGCGCGAATGGGAGATAGAGCTTAGTACAGATGAACATTCTCGGCCTCAGGTGGTTGAGGAGTTAAATAAAGAATCTATAAATTAAAGGTTCGGTGTGAGCTGACCTGAAGTCAAGGACGCAAGTATCAAATACTGAGATTGAGAGCAATTTTCGATCTGCATGCTCTATTAATGGATAGTCACGTGTGGTGTGGGTGAGGTGTTGGACGAATAATATAAATGGAAGCGCTTCAGGATTGGGTTAGCAGATGGTTAAACGACGAATTGAGAATTGAGAGTGTCGAGACCATACTTGGTGAGTTCCTTTGATGTGTGCAGATAATTACTGTAACGGCAATGCATAAGGAAGAGTGAAAGGATTTATGGTATGCGCAGAAACATTTAATACGAGCGGAACAAATGAACAGGTGCACGGGGACGACATTTCCACTCATCTTACACACCTTGTCTGTGGAGTGTCCTATAGCGCGGCTGGTGGGTGATATATGTTTGCCTACTCTCATTCTAGTTTAATCTTTTTTCGCTAAGCACATGACACGGGGTGTGGCCCGAGACACCAAAACTACATGCCTAACGGGGTGCTATATTAGAGGTAAGGAAGTGCTCTACACGTATTTGGGAGAAATGTGGTGGCCAACTAGCTATTATTAAGACAAACATCAACAACAAAATGAAAGCAAATGGGTAGCAGGTTAGGTCATGGTTGTCAGCTGTACCTACCCCTTACCACAGAGAAAACGACGAACACGAAAAAGATAGAGAAACGACGAACGAAAAAGATAGAGAAACGACGAACGAAAAAGATTATGTGAGCATTCTCCTAAATTCGTTTATCTTTTTCTATTAATTTCTTGTCTTTAGTAATCAAGTCTAGGCTGTTATCTCCTTCTTCAGTAGTATGTTGAAAATTAAAAAACGTATAATATATACACACAATAACACACACGGCACATAAACACAGATCCGCCACCATTCAATAAATCAAGACAAAAAGTATAATCTCATAAATTCAATAGAACATCCTTAAATGTAGAACAATTAAGTGATTTCTGATACCTGCACACCTAGAACGCACAAACAAGACTGACAGGCGGTCGATGGTTAAGAGCACAGTTTTATCTCATCTCTTTATATATATATATATATATATATATATAGTAGTATATATTATTGATAGTTATATATATATATATATATTATATATATATAGTATATGCAATACGGCGCGCAGTTTGGGTACCGCTGCACTTACTCACTTGTATAGAAGTGGTTGGCGAATTCCAGCCTCATGCTTAGGTCTGTCGAGTGTGAAGAAATAATCCTAAACAGCAATAATGAAGTCAGAATAATAGCTGATTACGTAAACTCCATAATATTCCAAAAAGCTTAAGAAATGTTTACTCAAGGCCCATAGGCCGAGTTAGCATCCCTTGGAATAAACATATACCTATAAGGGGGTATTAGTTACCCATGGTTGAGAACCTGTATGATGGATACGAGTAAACACACCGCGGGAATACAGATAGAATCGATGATATGATAGAGAATATTATATAGCTTGGTACGTATTGTTCTCTTCTGCTAGCAGAGTAAAGGGAGCATTTTCCTAAAGACCCATACGCTGAGGAATCGAAACGAAATGCTAGGCGTCCAATGACTGTGTGTAGTGATTTTTTCCCGCTCCGGTTCTTGTTCTTTCTCTCGTGGCTCTATCGTATCTAGTGCGCAACCTATCCATGCTATCTATCTATCTATCTATCTATCGTTTCCTCTCTAGCTCTCCCTCCCTCCGCTCTCGCCTTCCTCTCGGCCTCCCGTCCCTCCCTGCTCCCTCCTTGCTCCCCTCCCGTCGCGTTGCACTGCGCCGTCTCCCGTCCCTTTAAACCCCAGTAACCACGGAACTAGATCTGATTTTTTTTTGTTTTGTTCTCTCCCTCTTAACATCCGTTTGTGTTTCTTCCTCTCCCCTCCCCTCTCATTCCTCTCTGCGCGCTCGCCATTCCTCCTTTCTCTGAAAGCATATAACGCTCACCTCCGCTCCAAGGATTTTGTTGGACGAGATTATGGATCCCTTAGACTACGAAGAACCACGTGTCTCGTTCTTATTTATCATTCTCGCGTTAGCAATGGTTGCATTTCGGTATGTGTAATTTTCATGTCTCTCTGTTTCTGCTCTTTGTGGTGTCTGATGGGGTTCTCGCTGTCAATCGGGGTTAATTGGCATTCCGATCTTTTTGGCTCTGGCACGAGCATTTTTTCTCTTCGTGTCTTTCTTGTGCTCTTCGTTTTTCGTTATTTTATTTTCTTGTTATTCCTTATCTTACTCTTCTTTATTGTTACGTCATTGGTCTCAACTTATTTATTGTTTTTAAGGTTGCATTTGACCTGTTTGCGTATTCTAAGCGACGCGAATATCTCATTGTAGTCTTGTTCTCCCTCTGCGATATAGGGATATTAGGCGATATTGATTCGTCAGATTTTCTTCTCTACCTACCTATCTATTTCTGTTCTTTATATCCTATCTGTACTCTGTCTGATACTGGTCTACTGCGTTATTTAGCGCGCGAGTAGTGGATGGTATCTAGGCGGGCGTAGGAGGGTAGGCTATCTTGGGGGTAGGCTCAATCGAGCGCCTCTGAGAATACATATGTTTACGTAATTGTTTCTCTCGTCTTTCTGTGCTCTTTCATAAAATTCTAACGATTTTTTTTTTATCTATTCCTTCTTTTTAACTTTGGATTCTGTATTGTGTTTGTTTTTTCGTGGGTTTTTTTCTTTCTTGCGTTTTCCTTCTTTTTTTTCCTCCTTTCTCTTTTTTCTTCTTTTGCTGTTTTGCTGTTAGCTCTTGTCATCGTTCTTGTGTCTTTCTTTTTTAGGCTCTTTTTGGCTTCTTCAGTCTCTTTCCTCTTTTCTTTGTTTTTGAGCAGTGATCTTTGGTTTTGCTTTTTTTGACCTTCTTTCTCTGCTCCGTTACGTTTTGGAGTTTTTTTGTCCTCGGCTTGCTCTTTCGTTATCTTGTTTTCTCTTTATCTTTTGTCTTGTCTCTTTTTCTTCCTGCTTTAATTCTCTCTGTTTTTGCTTTGTTGGCTGTAAGTTTGTTTGTTTGCGTTTGGTCTTTGACTTTGAATTGATGACTCTGCTGATTTGAACTGATATTATCTTCCTCGGCCGTTGCTCTTCGTCTCATCTGCTCCGAATCTTACTTTTTGTAGTATGTTTCCTTGTCAGTGCTAGTCTGATTAATTTATTGCCTCTTTCCTGTCTCGAATGGTTATCTATTTGTATCTGGGATCACTATCCTCTCCTTGTTGCGTCTATGGGATCGGTGTTGCATGGCTGTCTCGTATATGCTCCTCTCTACTTTAGATGTTGCTGCTATTTTTCATATTTGTTTGTCTCCTTTCGTCATAGATCTTGTATTCTCCTCCTGTGTCTCTGCTCTGCTCTTCATCTTGCTTCTTGCTCTTCTTTTCCGTCTATTGTATCTCTTATCTAGTCTAGTTTGTATCTATTTACACGCGGCATATACTGTAGGAGTCTGTTGTGTCGTGTTTTGTCTGTTCTGTCCTGGCGTGCTGGTCTGACGTCTGTCTGCTCTCGTTCTGTCTTGATCCGTGTCTGTCTGTCTCTCCTAGCGGTTATATTTCTACATGTATCTTATGTTAGCAGATCCATCGTTTATCTAAGCCGGGCTGTCGTCTGTCTGGTCTGTCTGTTTGTCTGTTCTGTGCTGTCCCTTCTCTCTCGTCCTGTCGTCGTCCCGGTCGAATCTCCTCACGTGGTCTAGTCTATATTCGGTAGTTGTGTATCTCTCATTTAACCTGTATCTAAGGTGTTGGAATTCTGTCTGTACTGTGCTGGCTGGTGCCGTGTTCTGTGTTGTGTCTGTCTGGGCTAATCTCTGTAATCTATGCTATCTATCTAGACTGCTGATGACAGTCGTTAATCCCCGTAGTTTACGCGGTAGTCGTATGTGTCTGGTTTTGTGCGTTTGTCTGATCTGTCTGTGTTGGTTCTTGTCTGTGCTTGTCTGGTTCATGTGCTGTCTCCGTCGTGATGGTCGTGACGATCTTCGCATGTCCATCAGCGAACTGCCGCATACCGTCGACTGCTCAAGCGCCCCCCACAAAGGTCCAAAACAGCCGATGACCAGGACACACGCTGGGTCACGTGGGCCTAGCCTGTCACTCTATTTTTTTAAACAGCTTCATTTTTTTTTTCTTCTTCCTCCTTTCTTTCTCTTTGATTTTGTATCTGATAAGTCTTTACTTTTACGAGTATTTTAGGTTTATGCCACGCGTTCCACTCGGGAAAAAAACACTACAACTTATCCAGACATGAATCTCGTCACACTCCTAATTAGACCGTGGGTGTACCCAGTGTACCTATACTGTAAAGGTCAGAGTACACTTCTTATGAGACGGTAAAGAAGTGTATTTACGTTGGTGTTTGCATAGCTCACACGAAGGCGTTTTTCGAATCCTTTCTTAATTAGAGACTTGTTGAAAAGATGTAGGTCGTAGGTGATTTACTTAAGACGACTTATCAAATGTTCTTATTTTCTCAGAAGGATTAGGGGAAAAAATCCTTATATCCTTTTTAAAAAACCTTGACCTTAACTGGTTAAACAAGAATTATGGTAGTGATGACTTTGTTTTTCAATACTTGATTACTTTGAGATCAGACACATATGGGATTTTAGAATAAAACATTTGTATTCTTATCAACTTTTTTCAAATATAATGATCTAAAGACAAGACAATTCAGCAAAGTTAGTCGTTCTATAGGGTAGTTACCATAACAGCTCTGGTAAATTGATGGTGATTAATTATACTTCAATTATTACAGTTATAATATGTGTTGTTATAAAGAATGATTTAATAAGAATATAATGAGATATGATACCGTGATGTGGAATACATTGAAATAATAGGCTATTAGATTAACTGTTTAGACTATGTTAACTGAGCTAATCGTGCATATGTGTGAGGCGGGGGTCCTGATGATGTTGCGTGTGTTGTGTGTGGTGGTAGTGGTGAATGTCGTGGTGTGTCGATTCGCTGTTTGGATCCATGCAGCTTGTAGGTGTGATTGACTCTGGTGATTCCGTGAATAATTGTGGTTTCTTTTGTGAATAGATATGACGTTGTGTGTGTGTGTGTGATTGGATGTTCGGGATGTTTTGAGTAATTTACTTGATGATACTGTGTGTTTGTTATAGTAGATGTAAATGTGCTCGTAGGAGTTTGTGATGTTGTTGTATGATAGTGTGTCGTGTGTCGTTGTGTGCTGTGTGTGTAGTGTGAATAGTGTTTATAAATTTATATTACAGGATAACAGTTAAATGAAATGTTGTATTAAGCATATTAGATGATAATATCATTTATACTGGACAAGAGTAATTGATATTAGTGAGTATATATATATATAGTGTTAATATAAAAATATTTTGAAACTGCCATAACTACTAGATGATGACGGATATAATCTTAACACAACATCCAAACATCAACATAATTGACATAACACTACAATGACATCCCAGTAACAAACACATAAATGTGATAGTGATGTAGCACACACACACGACATCAAACTCAAGAACACACCACAACATCACACAACACGACACTACTACACAACACACACACACATCAGCGTACAAGATCAACACACACAACATTATAAAACGAATATGCACATTCGACTACCTTGGACGACACCACACACTACACACACAACACACAGTCAAACCACAACTCAATAGACTCCACAAACAACATCACGAAACACACCCCAATACATACAATCAAACTAACACTTAAGCAATACACTAGGCACTCTAAGCACCTTTTACTACACAGACACTCACTCACATTTCAACACATCATAAACTAATCCACACTACTACCCATCACACACCACAGCTCACACACAGCAGCGACTACTATCTTCCAACAAACAAGATTAGAATAACGGACAAAATATTTTACTCTATAGTAGATATGTAGTTTAGAGTTTGTGATATTTTTAATATATATAATGTATCATTAGTTGTTTATAATAACTTTATCATATTCATCTATGATTTGTGACTAAATTCTTCCAATTTCATCCAATCTTTTACTCCCGTTTGAAAGTTAAGGTTCCCCAGTTTTACCGTGACTGGGGAAAAAATAATTATAATTAAATATTGATATTAAAATTAAATTAAATGATTAATATAATAAAAAATAATTTAATTAAATGATAATTATATATTTATAATAATAATTAAATAATAATTGAATAATAATAATTAATATAAAAATAATTATAATATTAACTTAAACTTAAATATCACATACAATAATCACACACTACATACATCAACTACAAATCTAACACTGAGACTAAAAACACACACACACCACAACTACACAACACAAAATTAAAAAATGGACGAATTAATGAATAAAAATTCCTTAATAGAAATCCGATTATGTGCTCCTACCTTGTATCTACTTGAAGAACATTAAGACCACTCCATAAAGAATTCAGGTCGAAACAATCTCATTATAACTAACTCTTATAGATAGTTGTTACCTGTGTTGAATATTTACGATAGTGTGAGTTCTTTTCATTTTCGTTTATTTGTCTGATTATTTTGTGTGTTGTTTTTTACTTATCTATTGGTGTGTATTTTTCATCATCTTATTCAGGTATCTGCATCTACTAGCATTTCTTTAATTTTACTCTGTTTTTAATATTTTATCTTTGTTTATACATTTCGTCATTTCTAATCTATGATACCAATCAACTCAGTGTCATACAATTGAGAGCTCACTGGTGTTATTTTCTTTTCATGGTGTTATTCCCTATTTTGGTGTGTTTATCTATTTTGTTAGAAGGAGAAAGTACAACAAACTCAGGGAAAGATGAAAATAAATACAATTAATGAACGGATACGCGGTCATATATCCGTAATCGCTTTCACGTGTCACTCAATATTGCTTTTGCTCAATAAATGTGTTTTACTTGTGTTGCGTCTGGTAAATAAATTTTATTACATCTAGGTGAACAAGGCAAAATATGCGCCGTTTCTTTAAAGACGTACAGGTTAAATTGGTTCATAAGAACCCAACTTTTAGGCACGAAAATAGTCACTGACTAAAAAGCACTCTCCTTTAATTAGAATCCCAAAAGTGTCATGCAGCCTCAGAGTGACAAACAACCTCATAAATACCCAAGATAACAAAGAATGACCGATAGAGGCTCTCTCTTGGTGCATTGGTCTGTTAGTGATGCGGCGTAGAGGTGAGGGACGGAGAAGAGTAGTTTTAGTTACTCTCTCTTGGAGTAGTCAAAGAAAGAAGGAGGTGTTCGTAGGTGTCGGAGAACCAAGTGAGAGGGAAGAGAGAGAGAGGAGAGAAGAGGAAGGGGAAGAGTGAAGGGAAAGGGTGGAGGGAGGGAGGGAAGCGGTTGAGGACTTGTGCGTTAATATGCGTTGAGGTAGGGAGGGAGGTGCGAGAGGTTGCGGAGAAGTATAAGACTAAGAGAGTGAGATCAGAGGGAGATAGAAGAGAATGAATGGAGAGGATGAAGAGATGAAGAAGAGAGAGATAAGTGAGAAAGAAGAAGAGAGAGAGAGAAGTAAATAAAACGAACGAAGAGGAAGTTGAGTGAAGTGAGAAGTAGAGCGAGAGAGATGAGAGAAGAAGGATGGGAGAGAAGTATATATATGAGAGATATTGACAAAGAGAGATACTAATCCAATCGGAGGAGAAAAGCGAATTGTTATCAGAACATGATACATAAATAAGTATTTAAAGCCGTGTGTTCATCCTCTATGGTTTCTACCTCTCTCAAATAAAGGTGGAACGGCGTGGCACGCTCCTATGGGGTAATCCGAGATCCCAAACCGCCGGGAAAGTGATCTCACGACGACCTTCAACTAGTTAGCGCTAGACTAGCTTATAATTGGGGATACTGAGAGGATGTAACGGTCATAGAGTCCACACAGGCTCCGATTCCTCAGCTGGCGAGTCCGAAGAGAGTTGGAGGGATGTGGGACGGAGGGCATTTTAGGAGGGTAGGAGGGACAGTTGTTAGGGGGAGGTGATTGGGGGATCAGGGATAGAGTTGGGAGTGGAAACAGGTGTTAGGGGGCTTAGGGTTTGGGAATTGGGAGGGTAAGATACATAGACAGACTAGATGAATTTAATATGGATAGATGTCATCTGTAAACAGGAACAAAACCCAGGACATATTAGATATATGATCAGTCTTAGCCTGGTATAGACATACAGATTATTACAGATATGTAGAATAGTTGTGGGTAAGATTTCGCGAGATAGGATTTGTGGTCTGCTATACCACATTACTTAATAATGTAGTGACGCAATATTATACATATTGTTAGCGTTAATAGACCGAAGTATCTGAGCTGCTATGTGAAATGGAGTTCAGACTAGTCAGAGCAGGCAGAGAGATGAAGGGAGTAAAAGTTAGTGAGAGAGAAATATAAGCAGCAGGAAATAGAACAACAGAGCGAAGAGGAATATATTTAGAAAGAACAGAGAGATTATATAGAGATATAGAACAGATACTAGAAGTAGAAACAATGTTTAGGACATATATAGATTGATAGATATAGATAGGATCGAAGAGAGAGAGAGAGGTTACCAGGGATAAGACCGAAACAGGATATATAGATTAAGGAATTGTATAGACAGATTGCCTAAAGTGACGAGAGCCTATTTTTACCGAGAGATGAGGAGGAAGATTATATTACAAAGTGAGAAGAGAGAGGAGAGAGGAGAGAGAGAAAACCAGAAGAAGAGCTCGCCACCCATTAGACTTTATCCGGATAGTTCCTTTCTGCAAACGTTCGCTCTCGCACGACAGCTGGCAGCCTTTACCCTTGGTTGCTTGGCATCAGAGTGACGTTTCTGATTCACCTTTGTCCGGAATTATATATAAATATAATTTACGTGAGTCGAAGCACGGTAAGTGTTGAGTGACAATCAGAGATCAGAAACTTACTAAACACTAGTTTGATTAAATGGTATTTCCTTGCATAATTCATCTTCCTTTCTGTCTACCTCTTTTCTCCCTGACAGTGAAGTACATCACATTTTATCATATAAATGCACAATAAGTTGGTTTCAAACTGGAATTGATGACCAAGTCTGGTGTGTAAAAAGCTGGGCCCTCGAGACAGATCCGTGTGTGTGCGCCTGGTGTGCGTGTGTGGTGTGTCGCTTGGAGATTTAACAGTACTTCCTTACTAATAGTGTTATTAAGCTGTCTTCTCTCTTCTTACTTCTCGCTCTGCGCCACGTTCTTTCCCAAAGTAAAATATGTAAGATTGGCATAATGTAAATGTTTACATCATCCGCTCCTCTGCAATTCGTGGTTGAAAGCACTACCCGTGGCGAGCATAACCGCTCAATTGTTATAGAAGGGAAAGTGTCACACTGGTCTGCTTGTCCTCAACTTCGAGTAAAGTGAGATTGCATGTGTGTGTCTAATATATAAAGTGTTTACACAGTTGCTTTAATGTGTTTAGCATACAATTATCTTTACATAATTTTTCTACATGATTGACGTTAACTCATAAGGACTTGGTTGACTTCATACTTAATTACTGTTCTTATTTATGAAAATAATATTTTTTTATATATATAAGACAGCATGTCGATGATCCCATTCTGGAAAATCTAGAGAAAGAGGAGATGGAAAGAACCTGAGAAAGAATACAATGCTTGACTTTATGTTCACTGGCTTCTGATTATAGTTTAGTCCAGCATCAGCAGCTGCCAAAAAATGATTGTAGATTTGGGTGGCCGTCAACGTTTTAATGTAGCAAAACAGGGAATTCGAATAATACAGATCTATCTGATGTATTCTCTCTCTAATTTTTTCCAAAGTAAAGCTCTGCACAGTAGTTCCTCTCGGTTACCTTGTCTACTGAGCTATCTACTCTATGTTAGCTCTTCCTGGTTTTAGTTAAAAAAAAAGCAGTATAATACAGTGCATACTTGCAAATAAAAATTTAAACCTCATACTCGAGTAAAAATCTTATATTGTCTATGTCTCTATATCTTCGTCTTTATATCAGAACTGTTCTCTTCCTGTCCAATCATACGAACGTTCTCTCTGAGCTCATATTCTACTCGCCGTTTACTCATATGTGCGTCTTTACCAATGTGATATTTTTAATCCTAATCCTCTCTCCTTATTGACAACATGCTGTTACATCCTTTCAAGAAGCAATGTAAAGCCTGGAAAGCACTTTGCTTGTCAATAACACTGAAATCTGCCGCCTACGATACAGAAGGGTGCACTGCTTCAATATTCTC
>NW_020869735.1:748988-754552 GCF_003789085.1 Penaeus vannamei | reverse complement strand
GTGTGTGTGTGTGTGTGTGTGTGTGTGTGTGTGTGTGTGTGTTGTATATATATATATATATATATAATATATATATAATATATATATATATATATATATAATATATATATAATATATATGTATATATATTATGTATGTATGTATAATGTTATATATATATATATATATATATATATATATATATATATATATATATATATATATATATATATAATATTATAATATATACCACATACATATATGTGTGTGTGTGTGTGTGTGTGTGTGTGTGTGTGGTGTGTGTATGTGTATGTTGACTTACTTTTGCTTTACTGTTTAATTTTACGTTAGTTCATACAGGTCATTTCTGCTTGAGTTTAGCCTTTGACCCCGTACACTCATTTGCGATTCATTTATGAATAAAATAATTTCTCGATTCTTCTGTGAGCTTGAAGGTCATCTTTATCTTTTAAAACCATGACTTATTTTTGTTTAACCTTTTTGTTAATTTTCCTAGCTTTATTCTGAGATTAAGAAATGTCTATTGTAACGTTATATTTTACCAATTGTACATCTTTCTGCCTGCTCCACCTTGATTATGCATTTTTCTGTCTCATCTCGTTATGAGGACCTTTTTATTCATGTTTTTTTTTTTTGTGGATTCATTGATGCTTTATGTACAAACTTTCGCTTTTACGAACGATGTTTGACGTCACTGAGATTATAAATACAAGCCGCGTTGAGGGAAATACATTTATTCTCGAAACAACGGCGTTTTTCTCTCCTCCTGGCTGGTCCTTCCTGACGTGGCGGACGGTGGACTACTCGGCACACACCTTGGCTTCATACCATAAGGAATATAAGTCAAGTCCTGTTTCCTGGCTGTTTTTCTTTGGGCATAGGAGCTGGCCGTGATCCTTTGTTTATAAACGTAAATATAAACCAGTCTTAGGGGTTTTATATCAATTATTAACCCCGTGGATATTGCTGAAACTTACTCCTTTCTTTTCGTTGTCTCATTGTTTAGATTACCGAGTTCACTTTATTTTTAATCGATAATGCCGAGATATATATTCACGCTGCCACTCCTTAGAAACCATTTTGACACGAACCCATTAGACAGACTGGTTACGGAATTATTATTATTAGTTAGTTATTATTATTTAATTATTATTATTAGTTATTATTATTAGTTAGTTATTATTATTAATTATTATTAGCTAGTTATTATTATTAATTACTATTAGTTAGTTAATTATCAATTAGTTAATATTAGTCACGGAATTATTATTAGAATGGTTATTAGTATCATATTGGTTACGGAACCGCAATACCCCACTACAATTGCAATAATAATTAATAAGTAATGATTACAATAAGGAACGAGTGATCATTGCGGATAATAATGATACTAATGGAAATAATGATAAGTATACGAGTGATTGTAAAATATGGTAAAAGTATTGATAGAAATTACGGCAATAGTAAGTGTGATTGATGGTAATGATATTGATGATAATTACGACGTAATTATGACGTAAAGGTCATATTGATTGATAGTGATAACATTGATGGAAATTATGGGAACGGAAATGTGAGAGTAGCAGATGATGATACTGATAACAATAACGATAACAGTGTGAGTAATAGTAACAGACGATAGTGATACTGATAACAGCTATGGTAACAGTAAGAGTGACAGTAGCACAGATAAAAATTGCAGAAAATTTGACGGAAATTATGGTAATAAATGTATAATAAGGATAGTTCTAAAAAGTAATATCACGGATATCATAAAGACAATGATATCTATCGTAATCGTAATAATAACAATTCTAATACTGCTAATGTTCTTGATAAAAACAAGAGTAATAGTGATTAGAATTTTCAATATATTTATAATGATATCAGACTAACAATTCAGGGTTTGTATGTAAATGAAAAATAACTATGCTAGAAACAATTTCCTGATTTCTAATAAAAAATAAATAAATAAATAAATAGATAAATAGATAAATAAAACAGTGAAATTGTAAATCACAGATATGAACCTGACAGTTAGATCAAGAAAGACAAATGAATAAATTCATCCGTCAGTAGATTTCGAGACAGGCAGAGCAAGTTTGGGATGGAGAGAGAGGGAGGAAAAGAGCGAGAGAGGGAGAAAATAGAGAGACAGAGAGGGAGAAAGGAAGAGAGAGAGAGGGCAGGGGAGTGAGAGAGAGAGGGGGGGGAATACATATATACACATATATCAAACTAGCAACACAGCCTTGCCTTGCTACACTTCACCATCTGACTCAAACACACCGGGCGAACTTTTACTTATCTACCACCAATTGTCAACGTGTGTGTGACTGACTGTGTGTGTGTATATGTGTGTGTGTCTTTGTGTGTGTGTGTGTGTGTGTGTGTTTGTGTGTGTGTGTGTGTGTGTGTGTGTGTGTGTGTGTGTGTGTGTGTGGTGTGTGTGTGTGTGTGTGTGTGTGTGTGTGTGTGTGTGTGTGTGTGTGTGTGTGTGTGTGTGTGATCGCCATCGCCCTCACCAGCATAATAAACAGATCGCATTTTACAGAGAACCACGCATCATAAAAATCCTTCAACCATTTTTAACCCTTCTTGCTTTTATGAAGTCAAGTATGTTTTCACACGACAGTAAATCCAAGACCTTTCCTCAGACGCAGATGAATAGCAAACGTAATTCTTTTCAGGATAGAATAGGTTGCCAATTACCCTCTCAGCTTATCAACTAGCGTGTTCACCTCCCTCGTTCTGCAGTCTTGGTATTCGATTTTCATGCTTTTTTTTTTTTTTTTTTTTTTTTTTCACTGTCTTGATGAAGTGTTGTGTCTTTCATATCCCGGAATTGGCTATCGTGATAATTAATAATCTTTATGCCAAGGAATCAAAGGATTTTTATTGATTTGTACTGCTTCGTTGTTCGCATACTAGATTTTTTTTCTTTTTTCTCCTCTCATTTTGAAAGTTATATAATGCAATAATTAGCAAGCAGTTCGTAGATATAATCTTTTACTGTAGCTTTGTTCCAATCTTTTATGAGGTCGATTATATTTCGGGGATATATATATATTTTAATGGTCGGATGCCTTTCCTGACGCCAATCCTTTCTATTTAACGGGCTTGGGACCATGGCTATGCAAATGAAAGAGAAAGATCATAAATCAAAGCCAGTGATTCCTTTCAATGCGTGCTTAAGAGAGGAATGTAACAGCGTATTTCCGGTGTTTTTTGTACTCTAGAGAGGTGAGGTTTCTGCACCGTGTGTTAAGTAGCTGTTGACTCCCTTCTCTGTTAGATGTAAGTTTTATTTTCATGAACTGAAGTTCACCTGACTGTTATTGGTAGAATCTCGTTAATTACATTATTTTTTTTTTCTTTCTTCTTCTTCTCTCTTCTCTTCTTCTTCTTCTCTTCTTCTTCTTCTTCTTCTTTCTTCTTCTTCTTCTTCTTCTTCTTCTTCTTTCTTCTTCTTCTTCTTCTTCTCTCTCTCTCTCTCTCTCTCTCTCTCTCTCTCTCTCTTCTCTCTCTCTCTCTCTCTCTCTCTCTCTCTCTCTCTCTCTCTTTCTTTTCGATTCTTTAAATCATATATGTATTTGTACATATGGATTTGTTTTAAGTGTTTAAGACATATGAGTATATGTTTTTGTGTGTATGATGTTTGTGTGAGAGTATGTGTATATGGTGTTCAGTTTATGGGAGATACTGATGCCTATGTAAATGCATGTACGTGTCCGTAATGTACGTATGAGTGTTGACTTACTATCTGTGCAGGCGTGTACATGTAGTCGATGTATACATATATTTGCAAGTCCATGCGTGTGTTTGATGCTTATATCTGAGTCTGTGCGATCATATATGTGTTTGTCCATTTGTATACTGGACGTATGTGTGTGTCTTTGATCTGCTCGAGTGTTTGTACGTGTTTGAAGTTTGCGAGATGTACTAGGGTGATGTCTCTTTGAGTATACTGGAAGTATGTCTCTTTACTATGACGCGAATCTCGAAAGAAACAGCAGGCCCCTTCTCTGCACCAAACCCAAAGAAAATGGGAGAGAGTTACTGAAGAAAACAGTCCGCGAGGGATTAACAAGGCCAACGAATGACGAATGTGTTTAGGAGAGAAGAAGCAATTACTACTTTTTCCTTCTTGTGACAAAGTTTTCCTAATGATATCTGTATGTAATAAAGTTATTAGGCGAGTATCAGGTGGACGAGAAAGAAGGTCAAACAAGGAAACCTGCAAGGTCATTCCACCTAAGGTCTGTAGAAGCTCTAGGATCTTGATGACTCAAGAGATATCGAAAGATATACATATATATATATATATATATATATATATATATATATATATATATATATACTGTAGAGAGAGAGAGGAGAGAGAGAGAGAGAGAGAGAGAGAGAGAGAGAGAGAGAGAGAGAGAGAGAGAGAGAGAGAGAGAGAAAGAAAGAAAGAAAGAAAGTAAGAAAGAGAGAGAGAGAGAACAAGGGAGTTAAGTCTGGAAGTGACAGCTGGATTATTAGCAAGGAGGTACATCTTGTGATTAGGCCTAGAGTCTAATCTTCGATTCGCCAAATATCATTCTCATTCTAATCAGGTACCACTTGATATTCATATGTACATATCATTTATTTATCTATTTATTATATTGTAAATTCATACACATTATTTTTCATGTTTAACTCCTTTTTCTTTTTTCAAAGAGATTTAGCGAATCGAAATGCCTCAGAGGCCGAGAGTTGCTAATGAAGGAGCAGAATAGTCACTCCATGTGTTGGAACATTTTCTTATGCATTGAACCCCTTTGACAGATCTACTCTGAATTCTGCTATAAAAAAACTAATTTCTAATTTCTTGGCTACAAGTTTAATTAGTTCTAATATCTGCGGTCCCTTAGTGTATATTTATTCCAGTCTTAAAACGCAAAGTAAAATATGGTGAATTTCAGCATTTTCGAAGCTGATGTAAATACTGAAGGAGGGGAACACATGGAAATGGTAGGATGTGTGCACTGGAGGCATCAGATTTGAACATCATTTTCCTAATCAAATTGGCATTCAGAATGCTACTTCAGGGGCTAAAATAATAAATGTTAAGAAATTACCTATAAAAGAAGACTGAGAAGTGAAGACAGAAGAATATCCCCAGAGTGCTTATGGGAAGTTAAGAAAAAAAGAGATGTGTGTGTGTGTGTGTGTCTTTGTGTGTGTGTGTGCTTGTGTGTTGCGTGTGTGTGTGTCTTTGTGTGGGTGTGTGTGTCTTTGTGTTGTGTGTGTGTGTGGTGTGTGTGGTGTGTATGTGTGTGGTTTGTGTGTGTGTGTGTGTTAAGAAAAAAGAGATGGAGTGAGATTCGCAACAGGCAGAAGAAAGATGCTTATACTGGTTAGCAGAGTATCAAACCGTCTACTGCAGAGAGTAAATCCACTTCAGTTTTAGTTTGATCTTTTCATCAGATGTTGATGAAAACGATTATGGCTAGATATACCGAAGGCATTATAAAACGGTGTTCAATCTGGAGTCCACACTCTTTCTTTGAAAATTGCAACCCTGAAAAGTAAACATC
>NW_020869735.1:713988-718988 GCF_003789085.1 Penaeus vannamei | reverse complement strand
TCATGATAATTATAGAAATGATAACAAACGAAATGGAAATTATAATAATGATTACAATATTCATTATGATAAAAATAATAATGAGGAAAAGGATAATGATAATATCAATGATTATGATAATGATAATAATAACAATAACGAAAATAACAACAAAAGTGATGAAAATTATAATAATGATGATTATGATGATAATACTAACTATAATGAGGATACTAACATCTTTATCCTTACCATTATTTTCAGATTTTTTACCATCATTAACATCATCCAATTTTTTAATATAGCGCAATTGACAACAAGGATAACAGTAGCGATAATAATCACAATGATGATGATAACAACAACAACAGCAAACCCAGAATACTTTGTCGTAGCCTCCATACACAATACAGAGTACATTGTCATATCTTTCCTTTGCCTTGCTGCTTCCACTCTCTGTAATTGCAACATTATTGATTTTGCAATTGTTCTTGTTTTTCTGTGCCCGTTATTATGCCCCCGTGGACTAGGGTTGGCGTCAGGAAGGGCTTCCGGAAGGTAAACAGTCTACAGGGCCAAGTCCAAAGTCCAGCATCAGCATTGCTATAGTCCTTTGACATGATATTCACTTCGTTGTGTGACGTGATTCGTTCAGTTTCCTAGCTATTCATTCTTTTTGCTACATTAGACATTCCTTCCGTAAGAATTATGTCTCACAACAACACTAAATCTCATCACCAGCGACTGTCAGATGCTAAATGGTGATGACAGACATATTTGTTGCTGATTTCTGTTCTGCAAGATATTATTGCGACCAAGAATTTATATCAGTGCCGTTGCTTACATTTATATTCCAAACACACACTCATATATATACATAAATATGAATGAATATATAATAATATATATATATATATATATATATATATATATATATATATATATATAATATAAATATATATATACATACACACACACCTAAACACACTGTCAACAATGTGGTCAAACGGGATGTGTTCGCCCTCGCCCCCTGCGGCCGCTCTTCCTGGGCCGCACCGCCACGGCTCTCCACATTCCTTTGGGCGTCAACCATGCGAGGCAACACACGGTAAGTGTCAGTGCTATAAAGTCAACGCATTTTTCTCGCGGGAGACACTGGAAGCCACAGATGCATGTCGTGCGGCTCGTCTGACAGGGGATCGGGAATTGCAACGTTCTCATGTGCGCAGAACTCGGTCCCTGTTAAGAAGGGACAAGGAACAGTTTATTAGGAGTCTTGCAGAGGAGGTAGAAGGCCATTTCTTAGTAAATGACCTTCGTCCTGCATACCAAGCCCTGAGAAAGCTGAACTCCAAGCCCTCTTCACAGGTGACAGCAGTTCGCTCAGTAAGTGGTCAGATCGTTTCAGATCCTGTTGCGGTGCGGGGACGTTGGGCTGAGTATTTTGAGCAGCTGTACCAGGTTGACCCACCAGCAGTTAACTTGGATGCGGGTAGTGTCGAGATCCCGCTGCCGGATCCACCTATCAGTGAGGACCCTCCCTCCCTAACTGAAGTTAGGGGGGCGATTTCCAAGCTGAAGAGTGGTAAAGCAGCTGGTATCTGCGGCATACCAGCTGAACTGTTAAAGGCTGGTGGTGAACCTATGGCACGGGGTTTACATGCTGTCCTGGCTGCCATCTGGCAGTCCGGTTCCGTTCCTCCTGACCTGTTGAGGGGTGTGGTCATCCCTCTCTGGAAGGGGAAGGGGGACCGTTGGGACTGCAGCAATCACCGAGGCATCACACTGCTCAGTGTAGCAGGCAAGGTTCTCGCCCACATCCTTCTGAGACGTATCAGAGACCATCTACTGAGGCACCAGAGACTGGAGCAATCCGGATTCACTCCTGGTAAGTCCACAATAGACCGTATCCTCGCGCTTCGAGTCATTGTAGAGCGCCGTCGTGAGTTTGGGCGTGGGCTGCTTGCAGCCTACATCGACCTCAAGAAGGCGTTCGATACGGTGCATCGGGAGTCACTTTGGGAGATCCTGAGGCTGAGAGGAATACCAACAAGGATTATTGGACTAATAGCAAAGCCTGTATACTGGTACTGAAAGTGCTGTAAAGTGTGGTGGGGGCCTGTCGAGCTTCTTTCCTGTTAGTTCAGGAGTGAGGCAAGGCTGTGTCCTTGCACCAACTCTTTTCAACACTTGCATGGACTGGATACTGGGCAGAGCTACTGTTCAAAGTCATTGTGGGGCAACGCTAGGCAATATCAAGGTTACAGACCTTGACTTTGCTGATGACGTTGCCATTCTATCTGAGTCTTTGGAAACCCTAGTGGCGGCTCTCGATGCATTTAGCAATGAAGCGAAGCCCCTGGGTCTAGAGGTCTCCTGGACCAAGACCAAGGTCCAGGAATTTGGGGACTTGTTAGGAGAACCTGTCCAGTCGGTACGTGCTTGCGGCGAGGACATTGAAGTCACAGAGAGCTTTACATACCTTGGTAGTGTAGTTCATAACTCTGGGCTGTCAGACCATGAAGTCAGCAGCCTGGCAGCAGGGGTCATGAACTCTCTCAACAAGAGTATTTGGAGATGTCGGTACCTGTGCAGAAGGACCAAGCTACGGGTTTTCAAGGCCCTGATAATGCCAGTTTTGCTATACGGTAGCGAAACCTGGACATTGTCCTGTGCCTTGGAGGCTCATCTTGAAGCCTTTTGCAATAGGTCCTTGCGCCAGATCATGGGGTACTGTTGGCGGGACCATGTGTCCAACCAACGGTTGCACCGTGAGACTGGCACAAGCCCTGTTATCTGCACAATCCGTGATCGCCAACTCAGGATGATCCTGCCCATCAGGTCGTCTCTATTCGAGACAACCCTGGGTGGAGGAGGCCTGTGGGACGACCGAGGAAGTCATGGCTTGGGCAGATCGACCAAACCTGCCGTGAAGAACTAGAGATGGGCCGAGTCCCTGCCTGGCGTCTAGTCATGAGGGATCCTCGTAGGTGGAAGCGAAGGGTGGATGCGGCTATGCGCCCCCGGCGGCGTCAGCCCCCATGATGATGATGATGATGATTTTTCCCACCTCACCCTTTGTGAGTGTACAGTGGCATAAAATAGAGAAACAGTGGCCGTGACGTAAAAAAAAAAAAAAAAAAAAAAAAAAAAAAGAAAAAAAAAAAAAAAACTGAGCATGAAATAGACAAAGGGTGGGTGTGAAATAGAGAAACAGTGTATAAGATAGAGAAACAGTGGGCATAAAATAGAAAAACAATGGGCATGAAAAAGAGAATCAGTGGGCATAAAGTAAAGAAACAGTGAGTATCAAATAAAGAAACATTGAGTATAAAACGAAAGAAACAGTGAGTATAAAACAAAGAAACAGTGAGTATAAAACAAAGAAACAGTGGGCATAAAATAAAGAAACAGGGGACATAGAATAGAGAAACGATGAAAATAGAATAAAGAAACATTTGACATAATAAAGAAACATTGGGCATAAAACATAAAATTAACAATGGGCATAAAATAAGGAAACAAGGAGCATAGCATTGACAAACAGTAAGCATATAACAGAGAGACAGTGAGCATAATATAAAGTCAGCCAGTAAACAACTATCAGCTTAAAACCCGGATGAAATAAGCGACCTGTGCACGGTGTGTGTATGAGGTTCCATTGACAGTCCATAGTACTAAAAAAGAGTTTATGTTGGCTCAGCATATGTTGACAGAATGGTCACCGCAAATGTTGACCTTAATCGGGGTAAGAAGGGGAAGGTACCAAAAGGAATACTCAGAAATGTTTTGAATGCAACGCCGAGAGAGAGAGAGAGAGAGAGAGAGAGAGAGAGAGAGAGAGAGAGAGAGAGAGAGAGAGAGAGAGAGAGAGAGAGAGAGAGAGAGAGAGAGAGAGAGAGAGAGAGAGATGCGCACTCGGCTAGTAAAATTTGTGCAGAACAGGTGAGGAATATAGCGCAGGTTGACACCATTATAAGTACAAAGGTGAGAAAGAGAAAGAGAGAGAGAGAGAGAGAGAGAGAGAGAAGAGAAGAGAGAGAAGAGAAAGAGAAAGAGAAAGAGAGAGAGAGAGAGAGAGAGAGAGAGAGAGAGAGAGAGAGAGAGAGAGAGAGAGAGAGAGAGAGAGAGAGAGAGAGAGAGAGAGAGAGAGAGTTCCGCACTCTCGTAGAATGCTTTGTACAGAACAGAAAAGGAACTTACCACAGGTTGACGCCATTACAAGTACAAAACTGCGAGAGAGACAAAGGTATAAAAAAGAAGAGTGGAGGGACGACGGTGGGAGGTAAGGGAGGGAAAAGGGAGAGAAGGGAGGAAGGGAGGGAGGGAATGAAGGAAAAGGGAGGGAGAGAAGGGAAGGAAAAGCGAGAGAAGGGAGAAGGGAGGGAAGGAAGAGGGAGGGAGGGAGGGAGGGAATGAAGAAAGAGGGAGGGAGAGAAGGGAGGAAGGGAGAGAAGGAAGAGGGAGGGAAGGGAGGGAGGGACTGGGCAGGGAGGAAGGGAGGGAAGGAAGAGGGAGGGGGAGAAGGGAGGGAGGAAGGGAGAGAGCATTCGCGTGTATTTCTGTACTTATGTAATATCAAAATAATATAACACAACTCTAATAATAGTCTTATGCGTTTGCGTGTGCGTGTGTGTGTTACATTCACATTATCAATAACCAAGCCATTGCCAAGTTGCAGAGGAAATAAGGACAAACAAACGCATCAGCAACATGGAGAAATGATAGAGATAATAGCCAGAAAATTAATTCTCTGAATTTTGAGATAATAGTATTAATCCATACCCTCATTCAAGTAATAGTAGCAATGATAACGAGCAGTGTTAATTATCTGAATTATCAGAATTAATATTCTGATCATTAGATTTACCTTGTGTACATAAGGATTTGATTTTTTTCTCAGCTTAAAGTTAATAATAATCATGATGACAATGCTAAAAAGGATGAGGATGATATTAAAAGTAATGAGGATGATGATTATAATGCTAAAGAATGATAAAAAACAGTAATGATAATGAAAG
>NW_020869735.1:693775-698889 GCF_003789085.1 Penaeus vannamei | reverse complement strand
CCTCTTCCGATAATGCTTTTAGGCAAACGTTAAATAAAATTTCAAGATTCGTAAAGTATTTCTTGCTTTCTTTATAGCGAGACAGTTTACCGATTATTATTTTATGGCATCGCTAGAAAGGCCTGTGGCAGTCATTAATGTTAATGCGTTTAATCTTGATTTGATTCTTCTTTGATTACTAATAACCTTGAAAAAATGTATCACTTTATTGATAACATTGATTGGATTTATGAAATGATACCCGGATGTCAATTTTTGATAAGCAATATGTAACACTAACTGCCACATATT
The DNA here is from genome assembly GCF_003789085.1 of Penaeus vannamei. Classification (NCBI taxonomy): domain Eukaryota; kingdom Metazoa; phylum Arthropoda; class Malacostraca; order Decapoda; family Penaeidae; genus Penaeus; species Penaeus vannamei. Next base: position 698,598 of record NW_020869735.1, on the reverse strand, counting down.
CAGTATAAACACGCGACATCATAGAGACTCCGAAAGAGACTGACTTTTCATAAGATGGGAAAGCAGTAAATGGATTTGGTTTTTCTATTTTGCTTTCCTGGAACGCCACGAACACATTTCCTCGGCCCGTTCTTAAGCCCCGGACTTAATAATCCAGTGACTTGATACCCAAACCGTGATAAGATTTTTATCAACACATGCACACAACACACCACTCGGCACACGCAACACGCACCACGCCACAAGCAACGCGCCACCACGAACACGTCACAAGGCACACACACACGCACATTGCAGATTATTCATATGATATCATCTTATTGAAATTATTCACACTGATATTATCTTTCCTGTAGCTATTATCATCATTATTATTGATTGATCATATTATTTTACTTGCAGTTTTATTCATATTACTTAATTTCTGAATTTCTATTTTTTATTTTTTTTATTATTATATTTTATATTTTTGAGGCAAAGGTACACTACAACTAAAGCTAGTAACAAAAGAATTACCATGAAAATTTGTCATTTAAAAACGAAAACTATCACAAACGAGTTAAGAGGAAAGTAGAAGAGAAATGGGGAGAAGGGGAAAGAGAAGAGGAAAAGGAGAATGGATGAAAAAAGAGAAGGAGTCCAGGGAGAGGGAGAAAGGAGGAGAGGAAAGGTATTAAAGCAGAACCCCCCAAAAGGGAGAAAGGGAAAAACAGATGCCAGAAAATGACGGGGAGGAGCTAAAGAGGAAACGTGTGGGCCTCGTGCTACGTAGGGACACTATTCATGAGAGGAAGGAAGGGGAGGAAGGAGAGAGGAGGCTTGAGAGAGAAAAGGGACTGGAGGGACCCAGACCGGGGTAGGAGGATAAGACGCTAGGGAGAGGAGGAGGAGACGGTTAGGGAGAAAGGAAACTTAATAGTGTCAAGGAAAGAGTGAGTGAGACTTAAGGGAATTTAGGAGTGAAACGAGCCCCGCCGCGCGCTGACACCAACAGCCAGCCGCTCCCGCTCACCGCCACAGGAGAGAGGCCCCCACACGCGACGCACACAGCCAACAAGGCACAACAGCGCCCTCCGCCCCGCCCGCGCGCCGCCGCCGCACCCCACCCCCCACACACACACAACCCAACCCCCCGCCGAAGAGTAGAAGACCCCGTCCCTCCCGAACACCGACCCCCATAGCCCACCTTCTTAGTCTACCCCGCCTCACACCGACCACGACAACACCACTCCCCCTCCACCGAACAGAGGCGCCGCACACGGCACCAACACGACCCACCACGCACGGCGCCCCCGCGCCGCACCACCCCCACCCACCCCAACTCCACCTTTCCATCTCACCTTTTGTCTTATCCCCACCACGAACTGTCACAGCCGGCTCGACTCAGCTCAACGATTTGTACTCACCACCCAATGATCACACCCTCCCCGGTCACTAACTACTAACATAAATACCTAATCATACTACCCTATATCCTATACTCACTATCCCTACTCACCTATACTACACCCCTCATATAATATACATATACTATACTATACTATACTATATCATATAGCACCCGTAATACTATACTCCAAAAGGCCCATTCCGGAACACTCACCTACGCTTCCTTCTACCCTGAAACGCCACCAAACGCCCTACCTCTACCTTAGCCATTTCTCCAACCAACAGAAAACCACACTATAACTCTTCCGCCGAACCAGAGCACACGATACCTGCTACATATAACCATACCCTCTTCAACTCCTCCGACCCACCATCAATGTCCACCCCCGACCCTTATCGCCCACACCCAAACCTCTCAACTCAACTCGACTCCTCCCCTCGTCAGCCAGGCTCTTTTTTTTTCTTCCGCCTCACACACCCACCCACTCGCCAACCCCGCCCCGCTAAACGCACCGCCGCGCCCCCGCCGCCCACCACCAAATAACTCGCACACTCACTCTACATCCACCCCCTCACACTACTCCCCCACACGCACTCTACATCACACCCCACATCCCACACTCCCAGCTCAGCTCCCGTCTATGGGAATGATAAATCGAGGCGGTCGCTAACTGCTCATGATTACGTGCATTTGATATGATAAGCTTGTAGAACTAGCAATGCAAAACTGAAAACTAGAAAGAATAATATACATCAATGAAATATGTCATTCATAATGATTGATAACAATGTAGCAATAGGTACACGATAATTAACAATTGTGCGAGCCATCCGAGAATAATAGTTATAGTAATATAAAATAATGATGATAATCAAAATTGACTAATTATAGAACAATAATAATACCATCCCGGTAAGTACTAAGAATGCTAATAACTGCAATAATAATCCATAATACCGAATCAGATAAATCTGATGATAATCACAACAACAGCTGACCACAATCAACAATTTAAATAATAACAAAAATAATCATGACTCGCATCCCGATAATGATAATAACCTAAAATAATTATTCCGACTCATTATATCCAGTCATCCCCTATGATCAATCTCCCTCTATCCATTCAATGTCCAATTAATCGTTTAAATTTTCCATACTTTCTCTATATTTTCTAACCTTCAGCCTGCCAGAGATGATCCGTTCAATCTTAAATAAGATAATGTTTCGTTTGTCTGTAAATACCAATCACGACAAAAAAGCCGAGGGATTATAAAACCATCCGACAAAAAAAAAAAAAAAAAAAAAAAAAAAAAAAAAAAAAAAAAAAACAAAAAAAAAAAAAAAAAAAAAAAAAAAAAAAAAAAAAAAAAAAATTAGCATACACATCAAAGATAAAAAAGCTTTAGTACAAAATTTAGCATTATGAATATAAGACGACGGTTTCGAGAAACGAGAGCGAATGCACGAAGGTAGTTTGAACAGTGTATAGATTATGTTCTTGAGCATTCCTTTCATAATGCAATACAATATATTGTATATATTAGATACTAATGATATTATATATGATATATATACTATATATATAAATATATATATATAGTAGTATTAAGCTATATATATATATCTAACACACACTTATGATGGTTTGCTATCTATACATATTAATGTATTATATATAATATACTATCATATAGTATATATATATATATATAATATATAATATATTATAATATACTATATATGTGTCGTGAATATATATATATATATATATACTATATATATATATATATACTATATATATATACTAATGATTATAAATATACTATAATATAATATAATACTATATTATATATTTTAGTTGTCATGTATAATATGATATAATATATATTAGAATCATAATATATATTAATATATATATATATATATATATCTTATATAATATACATAGATATTGGATATATTATATATAATATATAATATATATATATATATTATACATATATATATTAGTTGTATATATATATATATATATATATATATATATATATATATTATATTAATATATATATATATACAATTAGTATATATATTATATATTATACTATATATATAGTATCTATATATAATAGTTATATACTATATATATACTATATTATATATATAAATATATTTACATAGTAATTATATCATATATATATATACTATATATATATATATATATAGTTATATATAATATATATATATATACAATTAGTATATCATATATACTTATATATTTATATATATATATATATATATATTATACATATATAATGTATATACATTAGACTATATAATAATATAAATATATACATATATATAATATATATATATAATATATATATATACAACATTAAGTATATGTTATATATATACTATATATGTATATATATATATATATACATTAATATCTATATCTATATATCATGTGGAATGGATTTTGTGTGTGTCTACGTGTATGTCACAACGAGTTGTTAATTCTTTGTGTATATGTGTGTGTGTAAACTTGTGTAATGTGATGCAACGTTATTGTGTGTGACTTGTGTATTGTGTGTAGTGTGATCTGCTTAATTGCTCTGTGTGTGTGGTGTGTACCAACGTTGACTTTGTGTGCGGTGGGGTGTGTGTGTGTGTGTAAATATATATATATATAATATATATATATATATATTTATATATATAACGGGAGAGAGAGACGAATCTGAGAGAGAGAGAGAGAATCGAGTAGAGAGACGTGGCCAGAGAAGAGAGAGAGAGAGAGAGAGAGAGAGAGAGAGAGACATATAGACATATATATACATATTGTTTGTTTTTTTTCTGTTTATGTTACTAAGCCAGCTAAGAGATAGAGCATTACTGGACAAGCACTTACGATGACCGGTTAAATCTATTATATCATGATAATAACAGTGTTCAGTAACGCATTCAAAAAAACAAGCTACATCATCGATCGACTTAATGCTTTGTTGTTCCGGATCTCCCCAGGGTTGATCGCCAAGCGCCCCCGATTTTTATAATAGCGCAGCCTCTCTATGTCCGGTGTTCTATTCCTTTCCAAGAATGTCATCACAATGAATTCTGAATAGAAGCGGTTCCCGGTTTGAACGAGGCGACCACCAACTGCTTGATATCACAGGCAAACAATACTACACAGCACTATACAACAACTCAACCAGACCACTGAACCATATAATACAGCTCTATCACCTTAGCTGATATCACATGCGTGCACATTATCCAATCTTCCTAGACACTGTCTCCTGTCCAGAGACACCACTTCATAAAACCAATACACAGACCGCTTCATTGACATATAGATTGATAAACAGATAAAGGTGTATATATTGTATTTATATGTACATGTATAAATTTATATCTTTATAATTACCAT
>NW_020869735.1:666275-678775 GCF_003789085.1 Penaeus vannamei | reverse complement strand
GCTGAATCCAAATATCATACTGGTTTTGCCCAATCAGGTCAACTATTTAAACTATGGCCACTTTTTTTTTTTTTTTTTTTTTTTTTTTGCTTTTTTTTACGTTTTTGTATATGTACATGTAGTTTCTCTTTTTATCAGGGTTCTCAACCTGCCCCCCCCCCCAGGTGGTGTGATTCCTTACGTTTAGGAAATGAAAGAAATACACTAACAGTCGGAACGTTTGTGGGATTAGCCGGCTGCCGAATCCTCACAGGCCGGCCTCTAATATAGGCCTAGAGTTTATGGATTATCCTGGGATTAACGAAGTATCCGACTTAGTTAATCCTCTCTCTCTCTTATAAAGTTTATAATATATATATATATATATATATATATATATATATATATATATATATAATATATATATATATATATGTGTGTGTGTGTGTGTGTGTGTGTGTGTGTGTGTGTGTGTGTGTGTGTGTATATATATATATATATATATATATTATATATATATATATATATATATATATATATATATATATATATATATATTGAAATAAACGAACTCTGAAGAGTTCGCATGCGGCAACTGGTATTTTTATTTTACAGGTAAATGTAAATGGCTTCGACCAGATCTTGCACAAATAAGCCTAACGTATTCTGCTACATCTGCGGTGAATACACCATTGTTCCTAACAGGAATCCAGTTTCATAAAGCATGCTTACGATGCTTATTTTGGTGTTAAACTTGGATAAAGCCTGGGCGCCACACATGGTATGTAAGGCGTGCACCGAGAATCTGCGTCAGTGGACCAAGGGCAAGAAGAGTTGTCCGAAGGTCGGAATTCCTATGCTTCGGGGGGAGCCGATAAACCATGTCACTGACTGTTACTTCTGTGCTACTGATGTAACTGGGATCAATAGAAAGAACCGGAGCAGCCTCAAATACCCTGATCTTCGGTCAGCACGTCGTCCTGTAGCTCACTGTGATGAAGTTCCAGTGCCTGGCTCTGGAGAACTTCCTGACAAGGATGGCGGCTGCTTCACTTCCTTGCGCCAGACTTTTCCAGGAACGACCATAGAGGAGTTGAAAGCTGGCATCTCTTACGGTCCTCAAATCCGTCAGCTCATCATTGATCCTCATTTTGAAAACTCAATGAACAAAGTGGAACTTGAAGCGTAGAAGGCTTTTGTTCTGGTCGTGAAGAACTTTCCTGGCAATAACAAGGCCAGGAATTACGTTGAACTTGTCACCAATATGACCACTACCCTCAGAAACCTCGGATGCAACGTGACCATCAAAATGCATTACTTATTCTCGCGTATGGATCGGTTTCCTGGGGATCTGGGATCAGCGAGCGACGAGCAGGGGAGAGATTCCACCTGGACATGGGAGCGATGGAGACCGGGTATCGGGGATGCCGGGATGCAGTCATGATGGCTGATTGCTGTTGGACAGACCTCCCTGCTGCTCGAGGTTCAATGCCTTGAATTCTGAACAATGATGACGTAACATTCAATTTACGTGTACTTACTTTTATCAATCTCTACTAATGTACCCGCCATAACATTTGATTAGTAAACTGCATTAGAAAACTATTATTTCCCTAAAAACCTATTACAGATGAGAAATATGAACAAAAATCAACATGACCTGAACAAGGGAAACAGAGGTAATTTTCGAAATCAGCGATGCAAGATCGTCCTAAATCAACTGAAGAAACATTAACATCTTAGAAGAAAAAAAATTTACCCAGTGTTATTATTACACCTACTACTACTATTAATATCATCATTATTATCATTATTAATATTCTTATCACTGTCATTGTTACTATTCTTACCATTATAATTATGATCATTATCGGTAATATTACTATAATGATAATAATAATAATAATGATAATAATAATTATTAATATCATTGGTACACTAATGATGATGATGATAATTATTATCATTATTATTTTGATAATTACGGTTTCATTATCATTATATATTGTTATCATATTGATAATGATAATGATTATCATTGTTATCAGCCATCATCATTACTATTATCGTCATCTTCTTTATTACCAATGCGTCTATTTTTTCTTATCTTTACTAGTATCATCATTATTGTTATTAATACTATCATTATTATTATTATTTTATTATTATTTTATTATGATTATTATTATTATTGCTAAGATCATTATTTTTAGACTATTATTAATGCTATTATTGTTAATGTTATTCTTATTAGCATAACGATTATTAACCTATAACTGCTACAATTATCATCACCATAATTATCCTTTATAAAAATATTATGTCGAGCTGAGCGACGTTGCGAGACACTGCCTTTTTTACGTCTTTTTTATTTTTGCGTGAGTAGGAGAGAATGAGGGGGGGGGGGTAGTGGTGGTGTGGCTGTTAATCTGTGTCTGTTTTTCTGTGTTTGTGCGTGCGAATAAGCTTATATGCCTGAATTTCATTTTCTTTATCAACTCTTTATTTATTTTCGTGTCATATACTTGTTGTGGGTATGTTATTGATATATATTGTACATTCGCCGTTCTATCTGTTTTTTTTTTTTTTTTTTTTTTTTTTTTTTTTTTTTGTAAATAAGATACGTAATGATATCATTGTTTCGATTATAACTTACAATCCATTTAATATTGTAATTATGAAAGGAGAGAACGTCTATGCTAATATATCACCACCAAGAAAAATATGTTTTTTTCTTCTTATAAAATGACATTATCCTTCCTATAAAAGTTTTCACACACTTTCGTATGATGTAAAAATGTAATTACGAAACTACAAAGGATCGGTTAAAAACTTTCGACCACATATTACGGTGAGGGATAAAAAAAAACAAAGGTTATTTGTGCTTGTTCTCTAACATGGTAAAAAAAAAAAAAAAAAAAAAAAAAAAAAAAAAAAAAAAAAAAAAAAAAGTTTTAGTGTGGATGCATGTCTGTGTGCTTAGATGGATAGATACAGAAAGTGTTAACGTTATTATCATTTCATTATCATCCTTATTTCTTTCATTATCATCCTTATTTCTTTCATTATCACTGTATCATTTTATTTCCATTAACATTTCATCATCTTTACTGGTTTCATTATTTCATTAACATTATAACTGTCATTAGCACTGTAATGTCATTATTAGTTTCATTGCCATTCTATCAATATTAGTTTCATTATCATTTAATTATCATTGTTAGTTTCATTATCAATATTAAATTTACTATTATATTATCATCACTTTCAGTTTTATAATCACAGTATCATCAATATTAGTTTCAGCGTTCTAAATTCTATATGGTTTTATAGGATTCCAGATTAAAAGGTTTAGAATGTAGAATGTAGATTTTAGACATTTGAATGTGGAATGCTAAATAGAATATAGAATGTAGATTTTAGAATTTTGAATGTAGAATGTAGACTTTAGAATAGAATTTAGAATGCAGGTATTGCCTATATTACGTAATACTTTTCAGCAGACCGAAGTAGGTGGGTGAATTTGCTTCCCTTCAATATATATTTGTAAATATATTTTTGTACAAAATGTATGTATGTGGAATATATCAGTTAATGAATAACTAGAATAGATTAATAAAACAAAATAAAAAGAATATACGCATATCTATCTATATGTCGATCTATTTTCTATCTATCTATATGGATATATACATTGTGTGTGAGTGTGTGTGTGGTGTGTGTGTGTGTGTGTGTGTGTGTGTGTGTGTGTGTGTGTGTGTGTGTGTGTGTGTGTGTGTGTGTGTGTGTGTGTGTGAATACAGTTTCAATAAGTTTAACAATAATTTCGATGGGGGTTAGTCTGGTCTCAAGGTTCTCTCTCTGTCTCTCTCTCTCTCTCTCTCTCTCTCTCTCTCTCTCTCTCTCTCTCTCTCTCTCTCTCTCTCTCTCTCTCTCTCTCTCTCAGCATCATATGACGACTAGGAATACTTGAAAATGTAAATCATATTTCGGAAGTACAATGGAATATTAATCAATATAAACCGCTTTCCGAAGGACTATCCGATTAAATACAGGATTGGAATGAATTATGATAGGACATAATAGTCTATATATATAAATATATATTTCTATAGAAATGATGTATCGTTTTGATTCAAAAGTTGGCAGTGTTGCAAGTGCTAGAGATCCGAAAACAGAAAATACAGAAATTAATAAGGTTTGCAAAAATACAAATAAATAAAAAAAGGATTTTTTATAATATACCTGTTGAAAAAAAAGAAATCTTGCTGTAAATTGCAAAAACTATAATTGCAAGATGTGACTTACGTATAGTAAAACGATAAGAAGCATGTTTGATTTTTTTCTGTAAAACGTAATAACAACTATGATAATTATGATGATACTAATTATAATTAATAATAATAGCAATAATGATAACATAATAATAATAATATAATAATAATAATAATTAATTATTATTATTATTATTATTATTATTATTATTATTATTATTATTATAGTAGTAGGAATAATAATAATAATAATAATAATAATAATAATAATAATAATAATAATATTGATAATAATGATAATAGTAACAATACTAACAGTAATAATAACCAATGATAATACAAATAACAGGTATTCCTCCAAACGGGAACCAACATCAATTACATGGATGATGAAGGCAGTAAGTCTTACCACAACAAACAACAACACCAAGGATATCTACAAATAAAATTAATCGGCTCTTTCCATGATAAAGTAATATTGATTACCATTAATCACATATATATGATACATGTAATGATATATAGTTGTAACTAATATATATATATATATATATATATATATATATATGTATGTATATATATATATATATTATATAATATATATAATATATATATATATATAGATTAATAATAGATATATATATAATTATAATATATATATATATATAGAATATATTATAATAGATATATACTATTACGTACATTATTAGCTTTCTGTCCAGAATCTCGACAAAGTTTTTATAACCTACAAGCTGTTTTCGAAACACCTTGGCTTTTTTATATTTTGTGCTTACATCACATTGTTTATGTAGAATCTGGTGTTTGGTGTATCATCTAGAAATTCGAAGCATTAAATATGGTTATCGGTCATGGTAGTTTTTCATATTATACTTCATGATTGTTTATTTTAATGTCTTACAAAACATTGAAAGTTAATAACTGATAAAAAACTATTCAAAAGTAAGCAATTAATGCACGCAACAAAACAAATATGTTTAGAGTTTATAATAGTAATAGTATTTGGTGCATAATGTTGAATTGACAACTAACTATCGATGACGGATCATTTCAATGAATACATTAAACTGTTGAATAATTGCTATGATAATGGTAAGATAATAGTAAAAATTGAAAATAACTAACAGATAAATGAGTAATGATACTGTGATAATATAGATGACAGTAATGATAATATAGATGAAAGCGATAATGATAATATTGATAAGAATTAATGATAATGAGAACAAAATATTAGTTAACAACAACAAAAACAACACAACGAACCTAAAAAAAGAAACTTCTCTGTTTCATATATATATAATCCAGTTAAACGACACACCATCTGATTGCTGAGGTTGGGCAACGTGCTGGATGCGGGATTAGTGTGCTGAGTATAAATAAAATATAGAAGCAAATAAGATACTAAAATAGCTCAAAGCTGCACTCAACATCCCTGAGTAACTATCATAACTCGATAATTTGGATAAAGATACAGCATAGTAATCAAAAGTACGACATCATATTCATAATCTACCTAATAATAGATATAAAAAGCACCGCCCAAACTCGCAAGCTTTATATGGTATTACCACATTCCATACACTCTCAATAGGAAGTCCCGCTACGCCCCCAACCCTCACTCGTCTTTTTCTTTAACCGTAACATTTGCAGTCGATAAGCCATACTCAATAAAGACAAGCAATTACAAAACGGTCTAGATGTCCAGCGGCAGAGTAAGTGCGTACGCATTACTTCACTGGTCTAATCCTAACATAGACGAGTGCACTGCCGCTACAGAGTAATGTGTGCATTTGCTAAACAAAAAAAAAAGAAACAAACCGAAAAAAAAAAAAAAAAAAAGAAGAAAAAAAAAAAAAAAAATTGGATAAAAAAAAGAACAAAGAAAAAAAAACACGAACAAAAATAAATAGACATAAAAGAAAAAAAAAATAATAACAGAAAACCTGAATGAAAGTAAAATATAAAGAAAAAACAAAGAAAACAGCAACTTCGAAACAAAAACATATTACGAATTGAATAGAATACATATACAAAAAATATGAGATTCAATCCCTTCAGAATTATAAAGTCCATATATATAACAAAAAAATGAACAATAACTGAACATATAAAGCAGAAACAAAAAAAAAAAAAATTGAATTCCAACAAAAAAAGTAAGAGAAAAAAATAACTAGAACAATGTTTTCTAACTAAAAAAAAAAAAGAAGAAAAAAAAACAAAAGAGGGAAAAAATAAATAGAATAATAAAATAGATAATTAAAAAGAATAGACAAAACAAAAAAGAAAAAAAAAGAGAACACGAAATTAAAAAAATAAGAATAAAAATAAAACTGAACAGGAAAAAAAAACTAAAACAAGAGAATAAAAGATTATTACAAGAAAAAAAAACAGTAGAAAAATTAAAAAACACAAAGTATTTATAATTATTACATCAACCGAAATCAAAACAAATGCAAAACTGCAGTTATTAAGTTCCAGAAATATGATCTATCATAAATATCCGAGATAATGCACTTCTACCAAAAACATTCCTCACAATAAGCGTCTATCATATATGAAATTTGTCAAAACACATCCCGATACAGTAAATAAAAGGGAAAAATTCTAGGATTTCTATGAAACTCAAAACTGATGGATACACGTACCGCAAACCTCAATAAAATGTATTTCTATAATACAGGGTAATCTTTCTAATGAAAACCTCATTACCGAAGAAAAGAAATCATGACTTTGTAGAGACGAATCTGTCGTGTGATATTTTATTCCGGGAGATGAAGTCAATACTCAAGCCTCCACAGAATCCAATTACTTCAAGGAACCAGAATTAAAAGTTGAGGATGCAATCACACCCCAAAGTTGCAATTTATGGTTGATGCAACATCTGATCAATAGGACACGGCTGAGTGTGACACCTGTGCAAAGGTTCAGTATCTATCTATCTAAGTTATATATATATATATATATATATATATATATATATATATATATATATATATATATATATATATATATATATTTATATATAATATATATATATATATATATATATATATATATATATATATATATATATATATTATATATATATATATATATATATATATAATATATATATATATATATATATAGTATATATATATATATATATATATACATATATATATATATATATATATATATATATATATATATATATATATATACATATACATGTGTATATGTGCATGTGCACGTGCGTGCGTAAACGCGTTGGTGTGTATGTATGTATGCATGCACAAACACACACATTCATATATATATCCTTTGCAAATTACCCCGAGCACTCACTCTACTTGCATTAGGTAAGATCATGACAAACACCCAACCACACACACGCGCGCGCGCGCATCATCCACGTGATACATGAGACAAAAAAGTAGATTGAGGACTCTGCAGACTGACGAACTCTATTACACGTTCTACCCGTCAGCTTACAACCTGTACATATATATTACAAGTACTTCCTCATAATGGGAGAGAGAATGAATATCAAATAAGCTAAAACCTTTACAATATCGAGCCACAGGAAGCATTTATCCCAGATGGATACACAGTCAAGACCTGATCGTGTAACATAATACGGTCTTGCAATCTAGATTAATGACTACGGGTTATCTGCCTTGGGACACGGTATACTGACTTGCAATGGCAGGCAGGCGGTTCATTTATCTCTATTGATTTTTCGAATAATCTCAACATCTATCGGGTTCTCTGTCTGTCCATTCACCTATCAGCATTGCTGTATATTATCTATATATACATCTGAAGATTTAAACATCAATTTGCGAGCACCGAATCGCGATCATAATTGATCTATTCATATGTATCTATATGTTTCTATCTACTTATTCATATATCTGTCAATACGGATGCATTTGAGTATATATGTTTGCAAGTATTTTCTGTGTACAGTATGTATGTGTATATACATGCATGTAATATGTGTGTGGGAGGTCAGTATGATTGGCCTTTTTACACGATATACTAACACATTTTATTTTTATTTCAAGTTTCGAATTCAGAGTTTGCTGAAGTTCGCTCTTATTTCTTGTTTCATCCTTATTCGGTCTCCTCCTCCCCCCCCCCTCCCTCTCTCTCTCCCCTCTCCTTCCTCACCACCCCTCTCCTCTCCTCTCTCCTTCCCTCCTTCCCCCTCTCTCACCTCTCCCTTCCCTCCCACCCCTCTCTCTCCTCTCCCCTCCCCCCCTCTCTCCTCTCTCCTTCCCTCCTTCCCCCTCTCTCACCTCTCTCCTTCCCTCCCACCCCTCTCTCTCCTCTCTCCTTCCCTCCCTCCCGACGCTAATCAAACTCAAGATCTTCTGATAAACTTAATACGCAACTTTGGCACAGTGTTTTGCCAGTTGCCTCGCCTTGCACAGATAGGCATCGCCATCACGTCTATTTCAGAGGACTGAGTGGGGACTGAAACGTAGTTATCTTTGAATGGAATATAGATGTTAGCGTTTCTGCTTTTCAGGGGAAGAACGCTTTGATTCATGATTTTGCGCTTTGATGCTTTGCTTTTGGTGGAATAGAGAATGTGTTTTTAGGTATTATCGTTTTTGTTATGTGATTAGTAGGAGTATGACTACTATTATCATTATTTCTATCATTAATATTTTAAATGTAATCGTTATTGCCATCGTAGCAAACACGAGCTGCAACCTGCAGCTTCTCATAGTTGCCCAGGAGACGGATTCACTAACGCTCTAACGATGGTAAAATCACTTGCAACTATAGTTACCATGGTAACCAGACAACGGTGGTATTCACGAACAATTGCCATTTGAATTACCACGGTAAATTTTACCAGTGGTTGGAGCACTGGTGATTTCTGGGAAGACAATGTCATCACGTGTTATCTCGTCCAAAAATCAATATTCAAGTGAAGTTTTTGATTTGTGATACACCTGATCATATTAATATGATGGCGAGCAGAAATCACAATATGGTCATGGCGAAAAAAGGCAAATTTCACATGAGACTAGCAACAATAAAAACAAATTCTCATCAAATTATAAGTAAACATAGACAGTCGAGTGCATGGCATGTAAGTGAACTCTTAAGGGATTCCTTTTCTCTGATATAATTATAATAAATTCTATAGAAAAAAATACTTCCTTGCCGATAGATAAACAGACAATACCAACGTTAAAGAAGTATAGAAATGGTGTCTGTCGGGATTTTGGCAAAGGAAAACAACCTCCAAATCGCACGGGCAAGATTGAGCTTGAAATATTTCCTTTATTTGATAGATGGCGATGAATAAATACTGTGGTCCGGTTCTATGCTTAACAATGATGATAAATAAATAAGAAATAAAAACTGGACAGTTTCTTTGGTTTCCCTAAACAATGATATATCAATTTAACAGGGCTTGTATTGGTTCCTATTTATACGATAAAAAGCCTATTAACATCCCACATGATGAATAAGATTGAATTAATTTATTTTTTCAACATATAATAAAATACTTTTTTTTTTTTTTTTTTTAGCTGAGAATGATTCTAAAAATCCCTCTGTGTCTTGTTCTGTTCACATGCTACGTGACTGGCCGAAGGACCCTGAGGAATTGTGTATAGCGCTTCCTGATTGGTGGAATTGCTTTACTAGAACCCTCTGGTGGTAACCACTAGAATCAGTCGATTTACGATGGTAACTCAGTCGATGCAGTTACCATTTCTTCGTGAATCCGTTTTTGGCATCACTAGGAAACGCAATGGTAAATGCGTTGCGATCGTACGCTAGTGAATCCGGCCACAGTTGGGTCCACCGGGTTGAAGCCCTTTCCTCACTCACTCACCAGCTGGCCTTCTCGCGACCCACTGACGAGACCTGGCTGGCTCACCCGGGCACCTCCCGCCTCCCTTGTGGACCGCAGGCTCCTCTCGTCCCCTGCGGCTCACACAGCTCCCGTGTACTTAAGCTGCAGAATCAGGGTCGAGATTAAGTCCGCATCTCTTTCTGTGCATTTGTTTGCAACAATAAAAAAACAATAAAGATAATAAAAATATCAAAGTCCAAAAACTAGTTCTTTCCGTTCACCTTAGAACTAGCTATTGATTAAAGATTCTATAGCACTTCAAAAAATAAAAAAATAAAAAAATAAAAATAAAAAAGATAATTAATTTAAATGTTCTTTCTACCACTTTTTCTCATTCTTTTACCACCAACTTATCTCTAAAAAACAAAAACAAAAACACAAATAGGTACAAAAAAGGGGTATTTACGTTAATCTTTACTCGAGCTTAAAGATTTTAATGTTCATTAACCGCCAGCACTACAGTAACATAATATAATTCAAACTTACCTCCCCCCCTCCCCCAAACCCCAGTCGTGACCGAGAAATATAAATACATATTCTACCTGCACAAGGGGTCCCCCCCTTATTTTAATCTATAACTTATTTCCTTTCCACACCTTGCACTCTCCTCCCCCCCCCCTCTTCGGTTTCTCCCTTTCCCTTCGTATTATCATCCTGCGATCAAGCCTCGTCTCAGGGCCAGCCAGCGTCGCCAGGGGAAGCAGCGCCACCGGGTCTCTCTGCTCCCCAGTGATCCCAACCTCAGCTCCATCTGTGGGAACTCACGCATACTATTTCCTAAGACACCATTATTATTATCTGTCACTCTCTTATTACCATTATTATTATTACCATTACCGTTATCATTATCTCTATTATCATTATCATTAACACCATTATTAATGTTATTGTTATCATTATCATTGTCATTATTAGTATTATCATTATCATTATTATCAATATTATCAGTGTCATCATTATCTTTTTCATAATCCTGATCATTATCATTATCTTTATCACAGTCATTACCATTATTATTTTCTAAATTATAGTCATTATCACTATTATTTTTATCATAGTCATTATCATTATTGCTATTATCGCCATTAGTTTCATAGTTATTATAATTATCATCACTCTTACTACTAATACTATTATTTTTATGTTAATATTATAATTGTTACTATCATAATCTTTACTACCATTATTATTATTTTCATTATTGTTATTGTTATAACTATCTTCATTATCATTGTCATTATCATTATCGTCATCATTATCATTACTATTATCATTATCATTGCCATTATCATTACCATTGCTAATATCATTATCATTATCGTCATCTTTATCATTACTATTATCATTATCGTTATCATTAACATAAACTTATTTTTATTGATTATTAACATAATTATTAGCATAATGAACATAATAAAATCCTTAACACAATAATAATATAATGATAATAGTTATTATACACAAAATCTTATTATTATTGATTAGCAATATCCTCATGGCTAACACACAGATATTCAACATACTACAATATCTCTCGTACTCCACGATTTTCCCGGGTTTTCACTAATGCTTTTTCATCTTCATCTCGCGTTTCCACTCGGGATGAGGAAGAAACGAACAGCATCATTTCCACAACAGAGATTCGACCTCGTGTTCAACTATTTTCCATTTTCTGTTCTGTGATCACAATGGCAGGGGATGAGTTTGTGTGTGTGTGTGTGTGTGTGTGTGTGTGTGTGTGTGTGTGTGTGTGTGTGTGTGTGTGTGTGTGTGTGTGTGTGTGTGTGTGTGTGTGTGTGTGTGTGTGTGTGTGGTGTGTGTGTGTGTGTGTGTGTGTGTGTGTGTGTGTGTGTGTGTGTGTGTGTGTGTGTTTGGATGGAATTCATGACGAACAGGTTGCAACAGGAACAACGAAGGGAAGAACAAGAAAACACACAAATATGCCGAAGGCATTTTCGCTAATGCTTCGTCAGGGCAGAGCGAAAAGGCCTTAGGCATATTCGTGTGTTTTCTTGTTCTTCCTTTCCTTGTTCCTGTTGCAAGTATGGATGGACAAATAGATAAATAGATAGATAGAGGAGACAGATAAATAGATCAGGAGACAGACTGAGACAGAAATATTCAAAGGATAACAAAGAGACTTAGTGAATTAATTATTCGAGCCGAGCAAAGAGATATATACAGAAAAAGAGAAGATAGAGAAAGTAAGAAAGTGGATAAAATCTTAATGAAAACGCAGTACAACCGCCAACACCCATTTTTTTTTTTTTTTTTTTTTTTTTTGAATGGCAGGAGGATTAGCAGAGATATTGAGCCTTTGGATCAATTTAAGTTTTAATGATACCGTGAAAGAAGTAAAAATC
>NW_020869735.1:641275-643775 GCF_003789085.1 Penaeus vannamei | reverse complement strand
GATATCGATAATGATCATAGTAAAGATAATGATAATAATGATAATATTGATAAAATAGTAACAATGATAATAACAATAATAATAATATTAAATAGGATAATAAGGATGGTAACCATAATAATGATACTTAGAATAATGATAATGATAATAATGATAACGAAAATCATAATGATAATTAGGATAATAATGATAATGATGATTATGATGATAATGCTAATGCTATTAAAAAATAATACTTATGATGATGATAATGGTTGTGTTGATGGTGATAATGATAATGATCATAATAATAACAATAATAATTATAATGATAGTAAAAATCACGAGAATAATAACCTCCTTAGCGGATATAACAAGAATGATTATGATTATAGATCAACATCAATTGATCATTCTTCCCAACGAAGGCTGATTCATCTTTGCATGGATGAAGAAGCACAATAGCAGATACGATTAATATAAATGCAATTGCCATAATAACTCTCGTTTTTCACTACATAGCAAATCAACCTCAATAATAACGTTACAAATAACCCTTGTCATTCACTTCTAAGGTGATATGATAAGGCAAGTAGATTAATGTAAGATTATTTAAGGTAAGGAAATATAAGGCCATATATTAAGGCTTGATAAGGGAATCTAAGGTAAAAGAAGGAATAATTGACGTGCGTTAAGGTAAAGTTGGAGAATATTAGACATTAAATGTAAGGTGAAATGAAATAAAATTAAGGTAAGGTATATCAAAGTTATACAAGCAAATGCAAGGTAAAGAGTGAAAACAAGATAAGATTCACCAAAGATAACCGGATAGGCAAGAAAATGTAAGGTAATGTAGGTAAAAAAAAGTTACGCTTTTGATAAGGTAAAGGAAGGATATGCATGAAAATGTAAGGTAAACCACGGTAAAAGTAAGATATTTAGGTCAAAGAGACCCGTGTGAACTACTATCCGTGTGAGTTACTGTATCGTAATTTAAGGTAAATCAGAGATAGATAAAATAAGGTAAGAGATAAATAGAAAAAAAATAGGGTAAGAGATAAATAGATTAAAAATAGGGTAAGAGATAGATAAGATAAGAAATAAGGTAAGAGATAGATAAAATAAAAAATAAGGTAGGAGATGGATAAGATAAGAAATAAGGTAAGATAGACATAATAAAAAAATAAGGTAAGAGATAAATAGAATAAAAATAGGGTAAGAGATAGATAAGATAAGAAATAAGTAATAAGGAAAGAAATAGATAAGATAAGAAATAAGGTAAAAGGTAGATAAGATAAGAAATAAGGTAAGAGATAGATAAGATAAGAAGTAAGGTAAGAGATATATAAAATCAAGGTACAGTAAATCAAGGTAAGAAAGAGGAAAGGTAAAATAAATGAAGAGGAGTTAGGTGAGGTAAGTTACATGTAAGATAAGGTAAAGTAAAGTAATGAAAGGAAATGAGAGATAAGGAAAGGTAAATTAAGGCAGAAAACTAAGTCAAGAATTTGGATTCATTTCCACAATAGATCACCTGTCTCTATCTATCTCTCTATCCATCCATCTATCTATCTGCCTCTTCCCCTCCCTCCTTCTCTCTCTCTCTCTCTCTCTCTCTCTCTCTCTCTCTCTCTCTCTCTCTCTCTCTCTCTCTCTCTCTCTCTCTCTCTCTCTCTCTCTCCCTCTCCTCTCCTCTCTCTCTCCTCTCCCTCTCCCTTCCCCATCTCCTCTCCCTCTTTCCTTTCCTCTCCCTCCCTCCTCTCTCTCTCCTGTGCCCCATCCAAATAGACCAACCACAACGCAGTTCATTAGCCACCTCTCTATTATTTCTTTCACCTTGCTGTCTTCTCAGTGGTAAACAATATCGTTGACCAACGGAGGCCTATACGTGTGACAGAGTACGTGTTGTGTGCTGATTCTGGGAAGAGTACATGGGTCCTGGTGTAATGGATCCCGTGGTAGGTGTTGGCGTGTACTTAGCTTTAATACAGGTTAACAAGAGTTTGGTTTATGTAAATAGTTGATCAATGGTTTATAAATGGTGATATTATGTGGTGTTGGTAGGTGGGATAGGGGAAAAGTTTGAAAGATGTGTACGTGGAATCATAAGAAATATCATAGTAATTAAAGTCTGGCAAATATAACTATAGTATCTAAGGATCTCTCAGTATTATATTTAAAGCAATATCCGTTTATTATTTCTTTTTTTGCTTCAATCTGTAAATCAGCGATATATTCAAATGTCTTGATGTTATAGTATTTCCTGAGAATATGCTATGTTTAATATAGTTGTCCCTACGTCCTAATTATAATCAATAAATAAGCAATTAATAGCTGGTTTTGCATATGTACACAAAAAGAATCAATTCATATATGAATTCCAATAAAAAACCTAACCAAAGATATATATACATATTGGCATTACATTATATAAGCATGAAAGTATTAATCAAGGCACAGTACTAAAGAAACACAAATATCCTTATGTATTCACTAAAGATTAAAAAGAACGATTGCTTAC
>NW_020869735.1:631275-633775 GCF_003789085.1 Penaeus vannamei | reverse complement strand
TGTCTTGTAAAATACGTTGTCAGGATAGCCATTGTTATTACGGACTCCAAATCAGACGAGTCCATATCACAGTTTGGTCTAAACAAGAAACAATTCAATTCTTTTCTAAATATTGCCACAAGAGATTCTGTTTTCACATTTGATAACAATTTATATACTCAGATAGATGGTGTAGCTATGGGTTCACCACTTGGCCCAAGTTACGCAAACGCCTTCCTATGTCACCATGAATGGTTAAATAACTGTCCAAATGATTTCAAACCAATATTCTACAAAAGGTATATTGATGACACGTTCCTTTTGTTCAAACAACAGTCACACATTGACCATTTCTTTTCTTACCTAAATGACCAACACCCTAACATTAAGTTTACGTGTGAAATAGAAAAGGAAAACGAACTTCCCTTTCTTGACTGACACCTCTGATATTAAAGAAAATGGACGCTTTCCACTACAGTTTACAGAAACCCTACTTTCAACGCTTTTATGTTTCCATTTTTAAGAAACTATGATAAGATAACCAGTATTCGCCACTTCTAATCAAACAGAGCTTTCAACATATGTTCCACCTGGATGCAGCTTGACAAAGAAATGAAATTCTTGAGTGATTATTTCAATAACAATGGCTATCCAGACAACGTATTTTACAAGACACTTAGATCATTCCTAGATAACAAATTATGTCCACCCACGAAAAATACAGACTTGCTCCCCAAAGAAACCAAGTATATAAAGTTACCGTATCTTGGACATATAAGCTTCACCATCCGTAAACAATTACGTGAGATACTGAAACATTCATTCCCACTAAATTAATTCAACATTGTTTTTGTGAACTCTATAATATCAACTCTTTCTTTAAAATGAAAATGCTTCTGGCCTCATAATATTTGTTCAAATATTGTGTTCTTACTTTATAACTGTTCTAGATGCAATGCTAGGTTACATTGGATCGTCTACACGATGGTTCAAACATAGAATACTTGAGCATATGGGTAAGTCAATAAGAACAGCCTACCTCTGAGCAGACCATCTTCTCCCTCTCCGCTATCCGCCATCATTCACAAACAGAAGACCATCCTTTTCACTCACAGTGATTTTTAAAATTCTGTCTTTCCACACCTAACAGACTCGACCTCTCTCATCCTAGAATCCCTGCATACCCTATAATAAGATGAAACCCGAGTAGAATGCCAACACAGCCATCCAGTTGTTGACTGTGTATCACCATAACCACCATTTCACACTTGTTTGGTATTCCCACCTTCTTACACAACACACTTTTTTCACTATGTTTCTGCCGTTTTTCTTATGTTTGATTTTATTCCTATTTTATTGTTGCTTACTTCTTATGAACTTGTTTTTTCTTTACTACATCTAATTATATGTTTCTCTGGTTCATTATTCTAGTGCATGATGGAGATGAATTACCGATCTCTGAAACGTTTTCACAATAATTTTCTTATTTTCTCGAGCACTGGTTCTCTCTTTTTCTTCTCTCTCTTCTCTCTCTCTCTCTCCTCCTCTCTCTCTCTCTCCTCCTCTATCTCTCTCTCTCTCTATATTATATTATATATATTATATATATATATAATATACATATATATTATACATATATATATATACTATAACGTATATATACATATATTATGTTATATATACTATATATTATATATATATATAATTATATATATATAATGTGTGTGTGTTGTGTGTGTGTGTGTGTGTGTGTGTGTGTGTGTGTGTGTGTGTGTGTGTACATATATACGAAGACGCAGCAGAAGTCGTGCAGCTTAAGAGTCTGTCGCTGGCATTTCCCCTTTTGTTCACAATAGCTATCTGTCGATGTCTTTGTGTGGTCTTGTGCGAATGGGAAGAAACATACAAAGGTCTGTGTGCGAGTGTGTGAATGTTTGTTTGTGTATATGTGTGTGTGTGAGTGCGTGTGTCTGTGGCGTGTGTGTGTGTTTATTTTCTTTGGGATCCATATATTCATGTTTGTATGTACGTATTTATACCTATATCATACATACTTGAAACTTTAAAATGCTATTTAACATTCCACAAATGCCCACAACTTCACACCCCCATGTAGTGAATAAGAAAAAAAAGTCTTAGAAACTTCAGCCAGACTGTCCACTAAAAAAAAGAAAATCTAAGATCTCGATCCAAGTTTAGCCGTTCCAATTATCAGTTACAAACTATCTGATTCCCTCGTCAAGCGCTTATACCTTATATCCTTGCCAAGAGCTTATACCTTTGTCGTTTCCTTCATCTATGACAGAGGTTGACGTCTGCTTTGGTAGTTCTCTTTCCTCCCTCTGCTGGTGGCCTTTAGCCTTCCGCTTCATGTCTTGCAAGTTTGTATAAGCCCGCAAATGTGTCCTAAGTCGCTGTTGAGTGTTTGTTCTTGCTTTCGTAGAATGTTGTTAAGCATTTGAGAGTCTTTGTGAGACTCTGACTTTGTGTGTTTGCGTGTGTTTGTGAGTGTTGTGTGTGT
>NW_020869735.1:608181-616175 GCF_003789085.1 Penaeus vannamei | reverse complement strand
TTGCTCCCTGTGAATCCCCATTTCCCAAATCATTTCTTACCCTATCCCTCATTCACCTAAAATCAACCTTCGCTTTTCTTACTATGCCCCCCCCCCCACCACCCTTTTCCTCAACCCCCTGTCTAAACCTTACCTTTACCCCTCCTCCCTTCCCCCCTCACTCCCCCCCCCCGCCATACCTCGGGTCTCAACTAACACATACAAGGTATTACTTCACTGAATAACTTTCAATGAAGCTGGCACTGTAATGTAATGCGTCGAATTCAAAGCGAGCTTCAGCGTAATAATAACATTTCATTTGCACACTATTGCTGTATGAAAACATGTTGGTAATTCACGTTGCAATTTTTAGCTGAGTGTGGAGGGGTGGGGAATTAATGTGTAGTCGAAGAGGGAGAATAAACAAAAGAAATAAAGAAATCGAAGTTAATGTTGTCATTCCAGAAGAATAACAAATAACGAGATATGTATAGTAAAAATCGTGTAGCAGAAAGAGGGGAGAATAAGCTGCACAAAGATTATCTATTGCATTTTTTTCAACGCGGAATTTAAAGATAATACCAAAGATACATACACATACACAGTAAATCCCACTTGCCACTCCACCCAAATCTCTCTTTTTCTCTCTCTGTCTGATCTCTCTCTCTCTCTCTAGTCTTCTCTTCTCTCCTCTCTTCTCTCTCTCTCTCTCCTCTCTCTCTCTCTCTCTCCTCTCTCTCTCTCTCTCTCTCTCTCTCTCTCTCTCTCTCTCTCTCTCTCTCTCTCTCTCTCTCTCTGTTGGATACTCACACGCTCACTCTTCCATTCATCCAATAACACAAATGCAAACAGCATGAAGTTAACATATCATTTATCCGCAAAGGGTTTCTTCCACATTCAATACTTTGAAGAACAGCAGGGTTTAGTGTCCTGAGCCATTCACTAACCTTCTAATGACTGATGAAAAAATATTAATATTAACAGCAAGAAACGAGGAAAAATCAATATATATACATGTGTGTATGTGTGTTTGTGTTTGTGTGTGTGTGTGTGTGTGTGTGTGTGTGTGGTGTTGTGTGGTGTGTGTGTGTGTGGTTGTGTGTTGTATTGTGTGTGTGTGTGTGTGTGTGTGTGTGTGGGTGTGTGTGTGTGTATATATATATATATATATAATATATATATATATATATATATATATATATATATACTATATATATATATATATATATATATATAATATATATATGTATGTATATATAATATATATATATATATATATATATATATATACTATATATATATATTATATATTATATAATATATATATTATATATATATATGTATATATATATATATATATATATATATTATATTATATATATATATATATAATATATATATATATATATATATAATATATATTCTTATATGTACAGATATATGTATACACAGAGTGAGAAAGAGAGAGAGAGAGAAAAATCAGACAAACTGCCAAACAGACAGAAAGAGGAAAGGAAAGGCATAGAGGCGGACAGAGAAAGAGGCAGACGGATAAGACAAGTAAACGAATAAATACAGTATAAAGACAAATAAACTGGCAAACGAAGACAAATGATTCACCAAGAGACAGACACACCAAGGAGAAGAAACGAAATAAAAAGAATATAGAAAAAAGGGAAATAGATGAAAACGACAAAAGAGTCAGCGCAGAAAGAAAAAGGAAATGTCCAAAGAGCGAAAGAAAAAAAAACAACAACAAAAAAACAGACAAACACGCAGAGAGAAGGAAAAAGAAGGACCAATAAAGGGAGAGAGAGAGACACACGCGGGAGAAAGACACAGACAGGGAGAGACAGTGACGAGACTGACTGAGCTTTACCGTGATGTATATCTTCTGATCTCCGGGGACGAATTTTTCAGGCTCGGAGCTACAGGAGGCGTAGTGGCCGCTGCTGGTGCTTGATTTATCGTCTTGGGGCTTCACTCTTTTCCTTTTTCCCTTTCTCTTCCTTTTTATCTATTTGTTTGTTCGTTATCTATCTGTCTATTCATCTATCGTTATTGTTGTTCTTATGCTGGATTAATTTTATGGTTCTTTTTTGTTTGGTTTTGAGTGAAGGCATTGTTGTGTCTTTTTGCCTGGAATAGAGGTATGTGTTTGTGTGTGTTTATGGGTGTCTGTGTATTTCAATGTGTGTCTCAGTGTGTGACTGTGGTGTGTGTGTGTGTGTGTGTGTGTGTGTGTGGTGTGTGTGTGTGTGTGTGTGTGTGTGTGTGTGTGTGTGCGTGTGTGGTGTGTGTGTGTGTGTGTGATGTGTGTGTGTGTGCATGTGCATCATGTGTGTGCTGCGAGTGTATATGTATGTTCAATTAACCAATATCCCCCTAAAGACGACCTAAACATAAAGTCAAAATGAAAATAAAATGAAAACATACTTCCTGGCCCTTTCTGACAGAAATCCTCTAAACCTTTTTCGCTGACAAGTCTTAAGAAGGAAAAGACTTTCAACATAAAAGTCTTTTCTAGTGAAGGTTAGAGCTGGATATTAAATGCTTTGACTAGAGACAGGAAATGAATCGTGTTCAACTTCTTTTCTTAAGTAAAGATACTTTTAAAGAGGGGAGAAAGTATAAGATCAGTGAAGATGATATTGGTAAAGAATGGTAACTAATTAACAAAAAACATTAAAATGCATTTGAAGAATTTATATGGTGATAACGTTAATATTATTCCATTCACTGTCAGTATCATTGAAATATGTATTATATTTTGTTCATATCATTATTATTGACAAAATTATCGCCACTCTATTCTCCATTTCTCATTACAATTTTCACCATTATTGTTATTGTTATTTTCACCATCATTATCATCAATATTATTGATTACCATGATTATTATTGCGTCTGCTTTCATTATTATTTTTATCATTATTATTATTATTATCATTATTATCTTTTCATTTTATCATCATTATTATTATCATTATCGTTATTGATAGTACTACTACTAGCAGTGCTATGATTATCATGATCATAATCTTCATTATCATGGCTATCATTACCATCATTATCTAAATGAATAAGTTAATAAGTAATATAATGGAAAATAATGGAAATAATGATGACGATGATGTATTATTTTTCCGTAACAACAAATAATAATGAATGAAAATGATAGTAATAAAGACAATGATAATAACAATGGCGATAGAGATGAAGATAATAATAACAATAATACCATGAACAATAATTAATAATATAATAATGAAAACAATGACAACAACAATAACAATGATAACAGTGATCGTGATATTATTGATTATAATGATGATAGTGACACGATTATAGCAATGAGAATATTGATAATGAGAACATTGATAATGACGATGATTGTGATAATGATTATAACTTTGATGATGATAATAATGAAGGTATTGAGGATGATAGTAATAATGATAAAAAGTATGATGATAACATCAATGATAATATCAAACATAACGATAATTAAAATGATGATAATGATGATGATAATGATAGGAATAACAATAGCAATAGTAATCATGATAATAGTAAAAATAGTAATTATGATCATGAATATTGATGATCAGTTATAATAATGATATCATTAATGATGATATGAGTAATAACAGTATTGAGATCGATACTGGACAATGCTAATTTCCCAATGATTATAATGATACTACTACCACTACTACTACAACTACTACTAACTACTACTACTACTACTACTACTACTACTACTACTACTACTACTACTACTACTACTACTACTACTTTACTATGAATAATAATAGTAATGATAATAATGATAGTAATAATAATAACAATAATAATAATAATAATATAATAATAATAATAATAATAATTAATAATAATAATAATATTAATAATAATAATAATAATAATAATGATAATAATGATAATATAAATAATAATAATAAATAATAATATAATAATAAAATAATAATAATAATAATAATAATAATAATAATAATATAATAATAATAATAATAATAATAATAATAATTAATAATAATTAATAATAATAATACTGTTGATAGTAATAAAGATAATAATGCATAATAATAATAATAATGCATAATCATAAAATAATAAATAATAAGTATGATAATAAATAATATAATAAATAATAATAATAACAAATAAATATGATATTTTAATAAATAAGATATAATGATAATAATAATTAATAATGATAATCATAATAACCAATAATAATAATGATAATAATGATAATAAAATAAATAATAATAAATAATAACAATAATAAATAATAATAATAATAATAATAATAATAATAATTAAAATAATAATA
The DNA here is from genome assembly GCF_003789085.1 of Penaeus vannamei. NCBI lineage: Eukaryota > Metazoa > Arthropoda > Malacostraca > Decapoda > Penaeidae > Penaeus > Penaeus vannamei. Next base: position 611,836 of record NW_020869735.1, on the reverse strand, counting down.
ATGATAATGATAATAATTAATAATAGTAATGATAATGATTAATTGATAAGGATAATGGATAATTGAATAATGATAATGGATAGATAATAATAATGATAATGATTAATATAATGATAATAATAATAATTGATGAATGGTAGTAATACAATAATATAATAATGGTAATAATAACAATAATAATGATTAATACTACTACTACTACTACTAATAATAATGATAATTAATAATAAGATAATAATAATAATACTTAATTTAATTATTATATATTATATCATTATTATTATATTATTATTATTATTATATTATTATTATTATATTATTATTATTATTATTATTATTATTTTATTATTATTATTATATTATATCATTATTATATTATAATAGTAATAATAAAAAGATCGAGGATGAAAAGCAGCAGTGATACTGCTACATCACTACTAATGATACTGATAGAATGAAATAACAACACTACTATAGCACTACTACTTAACTAAGTAGTAATCGTAAAAAATTATTAATGATCATAAGGATAGTATAATTGATGATATTAATAATGATAATAAACAATCAATACAATAATTATAATAAAAAATAATCATTATAAACAAATATGATAATGATAGTTATGATAATGATAAGATTATGATAAGAAGAAAGATAATAGTTATAATGATATTAATAACAACACCATCACTACTATCATCAACAACAACAACAACAATTATCATAATAATAATGACGGGTGATATAATGATAATAATAATAATAATAATAACAATAATGATAATAATAATGATAATGATGATGATGATAATAATAATAATAATGATAATAACAATGACAATGATAATACTAATGTTGATATTAGAAATATTGATAATGATAATAATGAGGCTAATAATAATGATAACGATTATGATAATAATAATCCTATATGCTAGATAATAATAAACTATAATAACAATGATAATATTAGTTAATAATGACAATGAAAATAATGGTCATTATTGTAATCAAAATTAATTGCGAGCGATAGTAATAATCATAATATATTTTCTAGTAATAGTAATAGAAGGACGAAGAAGAAGACAATGAAAAAAATGATAATAATATTATTAATAACAATCAAAATGATGATAAAAACAAAAACAATGATAACAATGTTGATGATGATGATAGTTGATAATAATGATAATAGTGATAAAATGATAACAATAATGATAATGATTAATAAACAAATAATAACATAATACCACTAGAACTGCAAGCATAATAAGTTGTAACAACAAAAATAATGTCCGTTCCCAAAATTGAAATCGATCGAAGAACATTAAACTTTCGATCAAGAAATATTTTACAGAACGTGGCATTTCAGCGTAATATTTCTCCTACCCGCAACCCCTCCCCTTCTCCCCCCCCCCCTCTCTTTTCGTCCCACGTCTCCCTTTCTTCGCATTCGTGAAAAGAAAAATGTAAGAAAGAAAGGGAAGGATTTAGGAATTATGGAAGATAAGGATGAAGGAAGAAGATTAAATGATTAGGAGAGGTACGTGAAAAGTGAAACGTATGGGAATTGAAATTGAAAGGCAGGAGAAAGCGATGAGAGAGAGAGGGGAGAGAGAGAGAGACGAGAGGAGAGGAGAGAGGAGAGAGAGAGAGAGAATGAGTAAGAATAGGAGGAGGAGAGAGGAGAGGAGAGGACGAGGGAGAGAGAGAGAAAGAGAAGAGAAGAGAGAGACGAGAGGCGAGAAGAGAGAGGAAACGAGAAAGAGAAAGAGGAGAGGGAGGGAGAGAGAGAGAGAGGGAAGAGAAGAGAGAGAGAGAGAGAGAGAGAGAGGAAGAGAGAGAGGAGAGAGAGAGAGAAGAGAGAGAGAGAGAGAGAGAGAGAGAGAAGAGAGAAGAGAAAGGAGAGAGAGAGAGAGAGAGAGAGAGAGAAGAGAGAGAGAGAGAGAGAGAGAGACGAGAGAGAGAGAGGAGAGAGAGAGAAGAGAGAAGAAAGGAGAGAAGAGAGAGCAGAGAGAGGCAGAGAGAGGAGAGAGAGACGATTGGTGAGATGAGAGAGACGAGAGAGGAAAGAGAGAGGAGAGAGAGAGAGAGAGAGAGAGAGAGAGAGAGAAGAGAGAGGAGAGAGAGAGAGGACGAGAGAGCAGAGAGAGAGGGAGAGAGAGAGAGAGAGAGAGAGGAGGAGAGAGGCGAGAGAGAAGAAGAGAGAGAGAGAGAGAGAGAGAGAGAGAGAGAGGGAGAGAGAGAGAGAGAGAGAGAGAGAGAGAGAGAGAGAGAGAGAGAGAAGATAGAGAGAGAGAGAGAGAGAGAGAGAGAGAGAGAGGAGAGAGAGAGAGAGAGACGAAGGAGAGAGAGAGAGAGAAATATATATATGAATCTTGCAAAAGAATAAAAAGAAAAATCTTTCCCCCCCAAAAATCAGCTCAGATCCGAACTTCAAAATCGGAAAACATTTACATACATCTCGAAATGAAAGATCAACGAAGGGAAAAAAATCCAGAAAGTGTTAAGGATAGATGTGAAGACCGCAGCATGGAGATAGGCAGAAGATGGAATCATTTTTCATGCCAGTGTCCAGCGAGTGCGTGGGGTGGGGGTGGGTGGGAAGAAGGTTGGGGGGGCCTGTCGGATGGTGGGGAGAGGTGGGGGGGCGAATCGGCCGTGGGCTCGGAGAGGGGGCGAATCGATTGTCGGGGGAGGGAGGAGGGGGCGGGATTCGGCCGTGGGTTGGGGGAGGGGGGACCCGGCCAGTTGGGGGGGAGGGGGAGGGGGTTTGGGAGAGGAGGAAGAATCGGACGGTCGGTGGGTGGGGGTCGACTACTGGGATGGGGAGATGGGTCTATCGATCCGATAAAGGGGGGGAGGGGGGAGGAGGGAGGTAGGGACGAATCGGCCATTTGATTAAAGGTCGAATCGGCAGTAGAGAGAGTTTTGAGGTAAGGAGGGCGTGGGAGGTGGGGTGGGGGGGTAGGGGAAGATTTGAGTTTCGAAAAGGGAAGTTTGAGGTAGGGGAAAGGGTTCAGGGGGCACGGCCTGGGGCAAGTTGGGGCAGAGGGAAGCATTTGGGTTAGAAGGGTAGGGTGAGTGGCTAGATATGGCCCAGGGATAGCAGGGTCCGAGACCGAATCAGGGGGTGACAAAGGAGGAGGGGGAGGGGGAGGTAATGAAGGGAGTTGTGAGGTGGATAAGAAGGGGGTCGATTGGGAGGGAGGGGGGGGGAAGAAGGAATATGGTGGGGCGCAAGGATGTTTTTTTTTTTTTTTTTTTTTTTTGTAACAGCATTCTTTACGCGTTCATTATGTGAGGTCGGGGCGGCGGTTCACTAAATCTTGGCATTTTCTTATAAACAGGGAGAGAGAGAAGGGGAAGACAGAAGGGGGAAAGGACAAAAAATGTAGAAATGAATGGGGAGATGTAAACAGGAAAAGATATGGCAAGTCAAATCACATTAGATAGAAAGGAGAGAGAGAGAGAGAGAGAGAGAGAGAGAGAGAGAGGAGAGAGAGGGAAGAGAGAGAGAGAGAGAGGAGAGAAAGAGAGGAGAGAGAGAGAGAGAGAGAGAGAGAAGAGGAGAGAGAGAGAGAGAGGAGCTATTCTGTGTTGTGTAACAGAGCAGAGAGAGAAGGAGAGAGAGAGAGAGAAGAGAGAGAGA
>NW_020869735.1:600681-603181 GCF_003789085.1 Penaeus vannamei | reverse complement strand
GACGATCGCCTCAGGATGGGGGCCGTTCAGGGAATCACCCCTTGTCCTAACTCCCATGAAAACAAGTCATCCGGGAAGTGATTTAAGGCGCTAGACTTCCACCGGCGGAGAACCTCCTCTCGGTCTTTCTCTCGGGATGGGCGACGAAGGCCATCTGCAGAGGAGGTCCTGCTGCAGGAGGAGGGATGTTTGGGTTCTGGGGTCTGGCTTCCTTATTCTTGTCTGATTTTTTTTTTTTTTTTTTTTTTTTGTTTGTGGTGTTCTCCTTTTTGGTGTGATTATTATTTCTGTTTTGTTTTGAGTTCTTGGTCTGTCAGTTTCTGTCTCTGTTTGTTTGTCTGGTTGTTTCTTTCTGTCTGGCTGTCTCTTGCTGTATCTCTCTGTCTCTGTGTCTGTCTCTGTGTCTGTCTGTCTGTCTGTCTGTCTCTCTCTCTATCTATCTATCTCTCTATCTATCTATCTATCTTCATTTATCTGTCTCCATCTCTATGTATCATGTATTCAAAATCACATGGGACCACACCAAATACATAGATAAATAAAACTAAATTGCTAAATAGATAAATGAATAAATGGCAAAAACAAACAGAAACTAGACTGATAAAAGATAGATGAAAAAACAGAAACTATAGCAAAGAGGAAAAGAGAGAGAGAGAGAGAGAGAGAGAGAGAGAGAGAGAGAGAGGAGAGAGAGAGAGAGAGAGAGAGAGAGAGAGAGAGAGAGAGAGAGAGAGAGAGAGAGAGAGAGAGAGAGAGAGAGAAACACCAAGGCCACAAACCAGACACCGCACAACAGGCCCGCTGCCCAGTCGAGAGCGCGAGACGTCCCGTAATAACTCAGTCCTAGTGATAAGGTAAATGTTGATGGTTCTCTAAATGTCCGAGAAGAAGGAGATTGTTGGTGTCACAAGACGCTCCCGCAGTGAGTGATGGCACTGGTGTGTGGTGGCACTTCGGCGTTGTTGGCACTTTCCCTCTTCCTGCTGACGACGGCCGTTCCCGCAGATGATGGCAATAACAACACGAATTGCAGATGATGGATGAGAGGCAGACGTCATGATAGAAACGAAGATGGAGGAAGAGGAATATGAGAGCGGGATGGAAGACCCGGCGCTTTATGCTTGGGCGCTCGCGAACGCAGGGAAGAGCAAGCGAGCAGATGCACTGAGCACACGCACACAGACATACATGCTTGGAGGAAAGCTTACTTACACATAAACATTCGGCTTGGCACGGTTCTCACACTTCTCTTTAACTGGCGAAATCGCTGGCAATTCATGAATAAAAATGTAAAAAACATAGTAGCATTAATGATTGTGCTCATTGCAACGATAAAGAAAATGATCTAGTGATAAAGGACAATATAAAAAATAATCACAATGAAAAAGACGATGATACGAGCTGTTAAAATCAAGAAAAAACATCAGTAATGAAAATACTTGCCAGTATTACCAATCCCTCGATCATTATCGTTATCATATTAGTCTGCGAAACCAACATAAATTATCTCATCTCGTTTGCATATGCTTTACTCCCCCCCCCCCCACCCCCTCTCCTCAACACCCTTTGCTTCCTTCTTACCATCACACTTGCCATTAATCAAACAAGATTAACGAGTTCGCATTAAAGCTTATAAAGAGAAAGAGATAGATACAGATAGATAGAGCACACGCGCATACTCCTCAATACGTGCGTTAATGAAGGAATAAAGAGGGAGATAAAGACTGTTTCTGTGTTGGAAGTTGCGAATGATTGGTTGCGAGGTGAGGAGAAAGGAAACTGAGGGAGGATGAAAGGAAGAGGAGGAGGATGAAGAAGATGAAGGGAAAGGAGAAAAGAACGAATCAAGGAGATGAAAGAAATGAGAAGAAAAGGGGTATAAGGAGAAAAGAACCATTCATTAAAAAAAATGACAGCAAGAAAACGCAAGGACATAAACATCCATCAAACTCAAAAAGAAGAAAGAAAGAAAGAAAGAAAAAAACGAAGAGGTAAAAGAAGAAATAGAAGACGAGAAAGAATGAAGGAAACCATTCGAAAAAGGAAAAGACATAACAACCAGACACCGCCCGCACACTAACCTTCATCAAAACTAAAAATATCTATCGAGAACCAGTAGCCATAAACTTGTTCCATGGTGCCGGTGCTCTCCATAGGCCTACAACCGCGTGTCCAACGAGAACTTTAGGCTAAGATGTCAAGACAAGACATTTTCCATAGGCCTGTTTTGATTTCGATGCCTACTGTGAAGGCAGGCGGGCCGGAAAGACACGTTTATGAATTTGTCAATGAGAAATAATGGACCGGGACAGGGTGTTTCAAAAGTAGTGAGTAGTAGTAGCATTTCATTCATTTCCTATCTCTCTATTTATTTTCATTTATCTATTATTTTTTTTTTGTCAATTTTTTTTGTCAGTATAACTGGTCTTTCTCCTTTCTTCTTTCTCTTCTCCTCTCTCTTCTCTCTTCTCTCTCTCTCTCTCTCTTCTCTCTCTCTCTC
>NW_020869735.1:588181-593181 GCF_003789085.1 Penaeus vannamei | reverse complement strand
TTTTTTTTTTTTTTTTTTTTTTTTTTTTTTTTTTTTTTAATCCGACATTTAGATTAATATTTTTGATAACATACACGTGTGGATCCCGGAGGTCGATGCGATCAGATTAGTGGTGATTATCATGTACTTAGTCTTATTATTATTATTAATATTATCATTATCATTATTATAACTATCATTGTTATTATTATTATTATCATTATTATTGTCATTTTCATTATTATTATTATCATTATTGTTATTATCAATATCATTATTATGTCTAATACTGTTACTACTATCATCATCATCATCATCATCATCATCATCATCATTATTGTTATCATTGTCATTATCATTATTATGCTAACAATGATTATTATTATCAGCATCATCATTAACATTACTATTATTATTATAACTATCATTATCATTATTATCATTATGATGATGATTACCATTATCATTATTATCTTTATAATGATAATAATCAGGATGATTATAGATATCCTCATTAACATCACTATAAATATTCTTATAAGGATAGAACAGAAAATGATAGTACAAATATTCTGATGCCAGCAAGGATGCAGTAAAAACGATTGATATGGAAAAAATAGTAAAAAATAGATAGTAATCATCATAAAATTACCTTTGACAAAGACGTGAAACACATCATAAGCACTTGTTCTTAATTTCAGTTTTTATAATCATACTCTCAATTACTTCTTTTCAATCAGTCTTTAGTGGTTTTAACTATATGTTTTTTGTTCTTTTTTCCCGTGAGTACTCTTATCGAACTTCTAATTAATTGAGCATTTGGCATCCCGAGGGCAGTGTCGATAGTTAGTTAATCAGTCTAAAACATTTATTCACTCTTCAATCTCACTTCCCCCCCCTCTCTCTGTCTCTTCTTTTTATCTTTTTCCCATGCCTTCTTTTTCTTCTTTATTCCCATCACTTCTTTTTCTTCTTCTTTTCCATCCCTTCTTTTTTCTTTTCTTTTTTCCCACCACTTCTTTTTCTTCTTTATTTCCATCCCTTCTTTTTCTTCTTTATTCCCATCCCTTCCTTTTCTTCCTTTTCCCATCCCTTCTTTTTCTTCTTCTTTTCCATCCCTTCTTTTTCTTCTTTTTCTCCCTTCTTTTCTTCTTTCTTCCCTCCCTTTCCTTTCTTTCTTTTCCAAAACCTCTGAAAAGTTATCCGTCCGTAGATGCATTCCAACACATGTGACTGCCACCTATCGCACACCTGTCAGTAAACATTTACGAAACGTCCATCAGATTCAGCCCGCCCTCTCCCATTCCTCCTCTCCCCCTCTCCCCCTCCTCCTCCCTCTCATCCTCCTCCGCCCTCCCCCCTCTCCTTCCTCTCATCCTCCTCCGCGCCTCCCTCTCTTCCCTTCCCTCTCATCCTCCTCCCGCCCTCCCCCTCTCCCTTCCCTCTTATCCTCCTCCCGCCCTCCCCCTCTCTTCCCTCTCATTCCTCCTCCCGTCCTCCCTCTCTCCCTTCCCTCTCATCCTCCTCCCGCCTCTCCCCCTCCCTTCCCCTCTCAATCCTCCTCCCGCCCTCCCCCTCTCCTTCCCTCTATCCTCCTCCCGCCTCCCCCTCTCCCTTCCTCATCCTCCTCCCGTCCTCTCTCTCCCTTCCCTCATCCTCCTCCCGCCCTCTCCCCCTCCTTCCCTCTCATCCTCCTTCCCGCCCTCCCCCTCTCCCTTCCCTCTTATCCTCCTCCCGCCCTCCCCCTCCTCCCCTTCCCCTCATCCTCCTCCCGTCCTCCTCTCTCCCCTTCCCTTCATCCTCCCCCCCTCTCTCCCTCCTTCCCTCTCATCCTCCTCCCGCCTCTCTCCCCTCCCTCCCTCTCATCCCTCCCTTCCCTCTCATCCTCCTCCCGCCCTCTCCCCCCTCCCTTCCCTCTCATCCTCCTCCCGCCCTCCCCCCTCCCTTCCCCTCATCCTCCCCCCGCCCTCCCCTGCCCTCCCTCTCCTTCCCTCATCCTCCTCCCTCTCATCCTCCTCCCGCCCTCTCCCCCTCCCTTCCTCTCATCCTCCTCCCCCGCCCTCCCCTCTCCCTTCCTCTCATCCTCCTCCCCTCTCTCTCCCGCCCTCATCCTCCTCCCTCCTCCCCCTCTCCCTCCCTCTCATCTCTCGCCCCCTCCCCCTCCCTCCCTTCCCTCTCATCCTCCCTTCCCTCCTCCCGCCCTCCCCTCCCTTCCCCTCTCATCCTCCTCCCGCCCTCCCTCTCCTCTTCCCTCTCATCCTCTCCCGTCCTCCTCTCTCCTTCCCCTCTCATCCTCCTCCCGCCTCCCTCTCTCCCTTCCCTCCTCATTCCTCCTCCCGCCCTCCCCCTCTCCCTTCCCTCTCATTCATCCCCTCTCCCCTCCTTTCCTCTCATCATCCTCCCGCCTCCCCCTCTCATCCTCCTCCCCCTCCCTCTCCCTTCCTCTCATCCTCCTCCCGCCCTCCCTCCTCTCCCTTCCCTCTCATTCTCCTCCCGCCCTTTCTCTCCCGTCCCCTCATCTCCTCCGTCCTCCTCTCTCCCTTCCCTCTCATCCTCCTCCCACCATCCTCTCTCCCTTCCCTCTCATCCTCCTCCCCGCCTCCCCTCTCCTTCCCTCTCTCCTCCTCCCCCTCCTATCTCCCTTCCCTCTCTTCCTCCTCCCGTCCTGTTTCTCTCCCCGTCTCTCATCCTCCTCCCACCCTCCCCTCTCATCCTCCTCCCGTCCTCCCCCTCTCCCTCCCTCTTCCTCCTCTCCCGCCTCCCCCTCTCCTTCCTCTTATCCTCCTCCCGCCCTCTTCTCTCCCATCCCTCTCATCCTCCTCGCCGCCCTCCCTCTCTCCCTTCCCTCTCATCCCCTCCGCCCTCCCTTCTCCTCCCCTCTCATTCTCCTCCGTCCTCTCTCCCTCCCTCTCATCCTCCTCCCGTCCTCCCTCCTCCCTCTCTCATCTCTCCCACCATCCCTCTCTCCCTTCCCTCTCATCCTCCTCCCGCCCTCCCTATCTCCCTTCCCTCTCTTCCTCCTCCCGTCCTGTTTCTCTCCCGTCCCTCTCATCCTCCTCCACCCTCCCCCTCTCATTCCGTCTCCCCCTCTCCTTCCCTCTCCTCCTCCTCCCGCCCTCCCCCTCTCCCTTCCCTCTTATCCTCCTCCCGCCCTTTCTCTCCCATCCCTCTCATCCTCCTCCCCCTCCCCTCTCCCTTCCCTCTCATCCTCCTCCGCCCTCTTTTCTCTCCCCATCCTCTCATCCTCCTCCCGCCCTCCCCTCTCCCTTCTCCATCCTCCTCTCCTCCCTCTCTCCCTCCCTCTCATCTCCTCCCCCCCCTCCCTTCCCTCTCATCCTCTCCGCCTCTCATCCTCCCTCCCAATCCATCTCCCTTTACAACTTAGCGTCTGTCTCTTCCCTTCTCCCTTTGGACGTCTAGACTCCCATTTCCTCTCCCTCGCTATACAGACATAAAACATACGTACACATATATATACATATATCTATGTATCTATATAGTATATATATATATATATATATATATATATATATATATAGTATATATATTATATATATATATATATATATATATATATATATGGGTGGGTGCTTCATGCGCAGGGTGGTGTGAAGCGATGGAGTGGTAGTCTAGTTAGTGTTAAGAGCTTCTGCATGCCTTCTCGCTTACAGCTGCACCGCTGGCTAGCCTCGTGCGAAAAAAGGGAGCAGCTCTGCATAAGCCTCCCCTGCCAGTGCATAGCCTCTCCAACATCGAGACTCCCTGCAGTGCCTCCTCGTGGCCACCCATGGAAACTGGGTACCTTGCGGTTCCAGGCTAAACTGAGGGGGATCTCGGAGCAGCAGGAGGCCCCAGAGGTTCAGGGCCATGGCCCACGGCGTGTGGACACGCCCTGGCCCTGTACCAACTCCTGCCCCCTAGCCCCCTGGGGTTACTGGGAGGCCGGGGGGGGTGGGGCCTTGCCAGTCCTCCTCCCCCCAGATATAAACCAATCGGCAGTGAACCGTATAAATGGAAAGGCTGGGAGGAGGGAAAAGCCCCTCACCCAGCAAGTGAGGCGGACTGTGGGCCCTGCTGGGAGGGCGACTGCTGGAGCGCAGGCTGGGAACGGGGACTACCCGTCTCGCCTGCGCTCTGGTGGCCGCCAGCCCAGAGTGAAGCTTGTGGGGGAAAGCCCTCGGGAACCCCACAGGTGGATGATGGGGCACGCAGCCCGCCACCCCTTTTATATGGGGCAGCGTCGGTGTGGGGTGGCAGAGGTGGCATCCACCCGGAGCGACTGCCAGAGGCTGAACCTCAGGCGGGAAGTTAGGGTGGGGGCTTGGAACGTCCGTTCTTTGCGTCAGGATGATCGGTTGCCTCTACTGTCGAGGGGAACTGGGGAGGCTGAGAGTTGAGGTGGCTGCTCTCTCGGAGGTGAGGAGGCCTGGCAGCGGCATGACCTGTGTAGGTGCTACACCTATTACTGGTCGGGCCGCAGCGATGGCCACCATCTTTCTGGGAGTAGCCATTGCCGTCTCCAGCAGACTCCGCCCTCGGTAGTAGAGGTTACTCCTGTTGATGAGCGTATAATGGTATTGAGATTGAAGCTTTCTTTTGGCTTCATGTCTCTTATTGCTGTGTACGCTCCTACCGATGTTTTGTAAACTTAACGTGAAAGAGATGTTCTACACCAAACTTACATCTGTGGAGACAGATGTCCCCGACGAGATATTCGCATTGTTCTGGGCGACTTCAATGCGGTATCTGGCTGTGATCGAGCTGGCTATGAGATGTCTGTCGTCCCCATGGTTTCAGGAGCTGATGCCGGTAGCGAGAATAGCCTCCTTTTCCGGGACTTTGCTAGGTCCCAGAAATTGAGGATTTCTGGCTCCTGGTACAGCGCCCAGACCCACATCGCTGGACATGGTACAGTGATGCGGGTAATGCAGCCAAGGAGATGACCACATACTTGTTAGCACTCGTTGGAGGATCTCAGAATTGCAGGGTGTACAGGAGTGCTGAGTTCTTGGTACTGACCA
>NW_020869735.1:570681-575681 GCF_003789085.1 Penaeus vannamei | reverse complement strand
GTTTATACTATAACTCAGTTGCGCTCAAAGTCATCTGTGTATTGTCGGTCGAGAATTTGTTATCAGTGAAACTTTTGTCGAATTTTCTTTTATTCTGAAATATTATTCCCTAAGGTGTTTAGGAGAGATGGAGGAACCAATAAAGCGAACTGTGTTTTGCGTGTGTGTTTATATGTATTTTCATGAATATATGTATATTGTTTGTTTATACGTTCAAATGTATGTGGTTGTGATAATCTACCCACATTCCGTTTATTCGTGAATTTATTATTCATTATATTAATAAAAATTCTGTGGGATTTTTTGGTTTTCCTTTATCTCCCTCGCCATTTCTATTGTCACTTGTCTTCATCATTTCCTATCTATTACTATTTCATAATCATCCCTTTATGACCATTTCCATTAAAGCCACCATCACCATCATTACATTTCTTCCATTCAGAAAATAATTCCAATCTATTTACATCAGAATACACTTACGGTACAAATCGTAGAGCGAATCACAAATTCAGCCATTGGAGTTGTAGTGTCGAGCAATTCAGCTGTTTGGAAATTTGAACATTTCACTGAACAATACGTCTGTGTTGTCGAGCATTTGTTTCAATATTAGGTTTATTTCGTTTTATTTGGATCGGATACTTAACGTTACCGTTATTATTGTTATTAGTAGTATTCATGATATTTCTATTGTTAATCATCATCATTGTTATCCTTATTATTATCATAATTATTATCATTATCATCATCATCATCATCATTATCATTGTTATCATTTTTATCATTATTATTACTATTAGTCTTATCATCATTATTATTATCATCATTATCATTGTTGCCATTTTTATCTTTATCATTTTTATTATTATAAGCATTATGATTATTATCACTTTTATGATTTTATCATTATCATTACTATTATCATTATTATAATTATTATAGTTCTTACCGTCATGATGATCGTCATCATCATTATTACTAAATAATTATTAATATCATTGTTATTATTATATTATTATTAATATCATTATTATCATTATATTATTATTTTATTATTATTATTATCTTTGTTATTTCTGTCGTTAGTATTACCTTTTATAGTGTTACTATAACAATCACTGCTTTCATCATTATTATCACCTTTATTATTAATACTATTAATAATGATATGATCATTATTGATATTATTATCATTATTATATTGTATTATTATTAAACATGATCATTATTATCAATATTATTATTGTTATTATTATTATTATTATTATTATTGCTATTATTATTATTATTATTATTATTATTTATGTTATTATCATTATCATTATCATTATTTTTATCATTATTATTATCACAAATCATCATAATCATCATTATCATTACTTATATCATTTTTCTTATCGTCAACATTCTTATCAACAAGAGGAATCATCAATATCATTTTTATTTTCAACATTATTGTTGTTCTTATCATTTTGTTTTGGTTTCGGACGTTGTTTATTATTGGTTTGTTTTTGTTTTCCCCTTTTTCACGTTTTCTTATTCTATACATTTTTTCGCTCCCTTCTTTATTTTCGAAATGACATCATTTCTATTACCGAGATCAGATAAGCCCATTAGGGTATTGCAATACTATTTTTCATCCTGCTTCCAATCCTTCTTTTTCTTTTCTTTCTCTCCTTTCTTTCTTTCTTTTCCGCTTTTTCTTCTCCCAAAGAATATAGTAATCATTGCAGGGAAGAGGCAGATTGCATGCTGAGAATCGATTGCATTGCATTCCTTTGCTTTTCATGCATAGTGGCTAAATGCGGACCTGCATGCCAGTGAATACTTGAGCATTTGTGCTTGGACAAAGGAGGAGAAAGAGAAAACGGGGAGGGAGGAGGGGAGGGAAGAGAGGGAGGAGAAAGAGAAACGGGAGGAGGAGGGAGAAGAGAGGAGGGAAGAGAAGATGGAGGGAGGAGGAGGGGAAGAGAGGAAGGGAAGAAAATGGGGAGGGAGAAGGGAGAAGGAAGATGGGAGGGAAAGAGGAAAAGAGAGGAAAGAGAAAACGGGGAGGAGGAGGGAGGAACAGAGGGAGAGATGAGAAATGGGGAGGGAGGAGGGAGGAAGAGAGGGAGGCAAGAGAAGTCGGGAGGGAAGATGGGGAGGAGGATGGGAGGGAAGAGAGAGAGGAAAAGAGAAAATGGGAGGAGGAGGGGAGGAGAGAGGGAGGGATGAGAAAATGGGAGGGAGGAGGGAGGGAAGAGAGGGAGGGCAAGAGAAGACGGGGAGGGAAGAGAGGGAAGGAAGAGAAACTGGGAGGGAGGATGGGAGGAAGAGAGGGAGGAAAGAGAAGATGGGGACGGAGGAGGGAGAGAAGGGAGGGAGGAAAAGTATAGAAGGGGAAGGGGACGAAAGAGATGGAGGAGGGAAGGAAAGAGAAAGAGTGAATGGGAGGAGAATTGGAGGAGGGGAAGGAGAGAGATTGCGGAAGGGGAGGGGGGGGGTAGATGAAGAGAGGAAGCACGTAAAGGGAAGAGAGAGGCAGGAGGACAGGGGAAGAGAGAGCGTGGAGGAAAAAGAATAAAAGGAAAGAGAAAGGGAAGAGAAGGGTTAATAAGAGAGAGGAGGGGAAGGGATGAAAGAGGGAGAAAGGGAAGGAAAGAGAAGGGAGAAAGAGATGGTGGAGGAGGAGAGGGAGTGATGAGAGAGGGAGTGTGAAGTAGGAAGGACCTTAATCTTTGTTTCCTTTCATCCTACTCCTCCTCTCTGTAATTATCAAACTCTTTATTTCCTCATACTTCTAAACACCATGAATCGTTTCCCAGTCTGTCTTTCAGGATTTAATAATAAAATGTTTTTCATCATCGTCTATTAGTCTTTGTTTTTAAGCCCTTTGTTGTGCGCCAATCTGCAAATCAGGAACGTATACAAGTCGGTTGCTGCCTTTGTTTTACTGTATTCCCCTCTATTCCCTGTACATTCCCTTGTCTATGGAAGGAAACGAAGATGATGAGAGAAAGAAAGAAAAGAAAAAAAGAATCCTTAGCTTTTCGAAATAAATGAGTCTACCCTAATCCCCGACTAACGACCCGCGCGTAGAATAGAAAACGGAACTTGGCAATTGTTAGGAATGGTTGGCACATAACTACAGCAACAATTCAGACAGGGGATTTCTTCGCAGTGGCGTCGTGTGAGGGATTTAAGCCAAAATCATGGCGAAATGTTATAGAAAATCTAAAGTTTAATCAAGCCTGATCCTCTGAACTAAGCTGGATCAGAGCTGCCACGCTGTATGTTGCTAAACGTTATCTCAGCGTTACTCGGCTGTTGCTTCGTTCATAATTGCGTGGTGTGTGGGCGGGGGTGTTTGGGAGGGAGGGAGGGGGAGGGGGGAAGGGGGGATTACTTTGTGTTGGGGTATTTGTGTGGGTGTGTTTGTGTGTGTGAGACTATGAAGGGGGGTCTGTTTTATTTTATTTTCTGAATGTGTGTGTGTGTGTGTGTGTGTGTGTGTGTGTGTGGTGTGTATGTGTGTGTGTGTGTGTGTGTGTGTGTGTGTGTGTGTGTGTGTGTGTTTGTCTATGACTGTGTGTGTCTACATGTGCATAAACACGCACATGTATTTCATTACTGTTCAAAGTTTTACAATTTTCTTACTATTTTTCTAAAAAAATGGATGAAAAATATTTGCCAACATCCTGCGCACATGTTTAACTCTTTCAGAAAGACATAACATACAGATACACATACTTTATTCATAACTTTGCCCACACTAACCCGGAAACATTCCATTTCAACCAAACTATGTGTACTAAGGTACTGTACATACATGATTTATATGTTAAATGATATATAACTTCACATACAACAGTACGCACACACACGAATATTTTATTTCAAAGAATCCTCGACACCTTTTTCGGTGAACCATCACACATACGGTTACACATGCATTATGTATAACTTTACTCACACTTACACAGACTTCCTCCCCTTTCAACAAACTTCTTTATAAGTGGAAGCGCACACATTTTAGAAGTTTTTACCCACAGAATAAACAACCATTACGTACTCCACGTGTGATATAGGATTTTATATACCAGCCACATACTCACCTAATACCATACATTCATTCAGACAAATGGCACACCGTACCACACACGCAAACACTCACACACACGCAAACACACACACACACACACACACACACACACACTCACTCACTCTCGCTTCCCCTCTCTCCTTCCGCCCACACACCGACACGCCCCCCACCACCAACCTCCCCTCCACCCCACCTCCCAACACAATAACAACAAACACACATACACTGACCTCCCTTCCCTCCTCCCACTACCCTCCCACCCAGCCTTTGCAACTCCCCCCCACCCCCACCCCACCCAAACACACACATTGCCTACCTCACCCCTAACCCCCACCCCTACCCTCCTCCCCCCCTCCCACACAGAGAACCCGAGAGTCACATTGCCCTCCACAATACATAAGCTGTCGACCGCAATACCTGCACGGAGATCTGTCAAATGTGAACGGACGTGTACCCTGCCTTCAAAACATCTCCAGGGAAATTCGCGGCTCACCAAGGCTCCTCGCAAGTGTCGTAGAGGCGAACTGGGAGAGAGGGTGAGAGAGAGAGAGAGAGAGAGAGAGAGAGAGAGGAGAGGAGGGAGGGAGGGAGGGAGGGAGGGAGGGAGGAGGGAGGGAGGAGGAGAGGAGGGAGGAGGAGGAGAGAGAGAGAGAGAGAGAGAGAGAGAGAGAGAGAGAGAGAGAGAGAGAGAGAGAGAGAGAGAGAGAGAGAGAGAGAGAGAGAGAGAGAGAGAGAGAGAGAGAGAGAGA
Organism: Penaeus vannamei; assembly: GCF_003789085.1. NCBI lineage: Eukaryota > Metazoa > Arthropoda > Malacostraca > Decapoda > Penaeidae > Penaeus > Penaeus vannamei. Next base: position 570,851 of record NW_020869735.1, on the reverse strand, counting down.
GAGAGAGAGAGAGAGAGAGAGAGAGAGAGAGAGAGAGAGAGAGAGAGAGAGCGCAGATAGAATGATAGATAGATAGATTGATAGATAGATTGATAGATAGATAGATAGGAGAGAAGAGAGAGAGAGAGAGAGGAGGGAGGGAAGAGGTAAGAGCGAGATGCAGTGAAAGA
>NW_020869735.1:560681-563181 GCF_003789085.1 Penaeus vannamei | reverse complement strand
GAGTGTTTCCAGTGGAAGAAATGAATGTTTTATTTGCCACCTCGAGTGTATTTGATCTGTCTGGGAGCGTCAAGGATCTGCATTCAAAACACTGGGTTATCTTACACTTGATGTTGTCTATTATTTGGTTGAGGCAAGAAGAAGAATGAAAGATAGATAGATAGAGAGAGAGAGAATTTTTGACTATGACAGAGAGAGAGAGAGAGAGAGAGAGAGAGAGAGAGAGAGAGAGAGAGAGAGAGAGAGAGAGAGAGAGAGAGAGAGAGAGAGAGAGAGAGAGAGAGAGAGAGAGAGAGTCAGTCAGTCAGTCAGTCAGTCAGTCAGACAGACAGACAGACAAGCAGACAAATAGAGACAGATGCAGAGAGAAGCAGCAGCAAAGAATAAAAAAACAGCAACAAAAAAGCGCATGACTGCGAGAAGGGGGAACTGGATGGAAATAACGAAAATCGGATTATTTGCCGCAATACGATATAACACAAGGGAGGGGAGTGAGGAGGAGAGGCAGGTGGGGGTTGGGATGGGAAGGGGGGGTGCAGGGGAGGGGAGGGGGGTCTAAATCCATTTCGGTGAATTTAGCAGTTGCCTGATTTTATGCAATCCAGATGGGTGATTTCAGGTTGGAGATATGCGGTTTTTGGAGTGATGGTGAGACCCAAAATTTCCAATTATAGGTTTCAATGGCGGGGTGTATGAGGGATGGTGCCGTCGAGTTATAGAGGGAATATGGTGAGCGTGACACGTGATGGTGAGACTAGAATTATGTTGCTTTTTTCCTCGATTTATCTTTCATTCTCGTTTTTTTTTTTCTTTTTCTTTTTCTTTATGTCCAAGTTTTATTTAAGGTATTTCATTGTTTTTATTCCTTTTCTTCTCCCTCCTTTTATCCTCTCTTCTCTTCCTAATCCTTATCCCTTCTTCACCTTCGTCACTCTCTATTTTTCCTCTTCTTTCTCTTATTTTTTATCTACTTATTTTTCTTCTTCCTCCTCCTCCTTACATTATATCAATTCATATTATTCTTCACATATTTTTTTTTCTTCTTCTTCACTCACCACCTTTCACAATCCATTATGTTCCTCCTTTTCTTTCTTTATTCTTTCCTCTCATCTTCCTTCTCTCTTCACTTCCATTCAGTCATCATATATTCTTCTTTTTTCCTCACTCTCTTCCGATTTCCTCTTTCTCCGCCTTCTCCTTTCGTTTTCTCCTTCTTCCTCCTCTACTAGTTATTCCCTCCTTCCTTTCTCTCCTCCTCCGTCTCATTTTCTTTTCCTGCTCTTACTTATCTTCAAACCTCCTTCGTCACTCCCTTCTCTCCCTTCTTTTACTCTCCTCCCTCTCCTGTTCCCTTTCCCTCTCCCTCCTATTTCTTCATTCTTTTTCAACAATCTCAAGAAGCAAAGGCAATAAAGGAGAGAAAAGACTGACTAAGACCCAACTATAGTCATTTAAAAGTCATCAAACCCGGGAAATTACAAACAGAATGAACAGGCAGAGGCTGGCGTAAGCACTTTGGGGCGAAGAGAGAGAGAGAGAGAGAGAGAGAGAGAGAGAGAGAGAGAGAGAGAGAGAGAGAGAGAGAGAGAGAGAGAGAGAGAGAGAGAGAGAGAGAGAGAGAGAGAGAGAGAAAACAGATAAACAAAATTTCGTTTCCTTATTTTTGTTAAGTGTGGGATGGAACTTTTGATGATGTGACTTTGATAGAAAGTCATAAGTTCGTCTGTATTTCTGTCTGTTAGTCTGTTTGTCATTGTTAATATTCACTCTTTGTCTCTTTCTGTGTCGTTTCGTTATTCTTCAGGTGTTTTTTACATTCACAGACACACATACAGACTAAGTCACACATAGAAACATCCACGCACACACACCACACACACACACACACACACACGCAAACGCACACACACACACCACACACACACAGACACACACACACACACAGACACGCGCACACACACACACACACACACACATACATACACACACACACACACACACACACACACACACACACACACACACACACACACACACACACACACACACACACACACACACACACACACACACACACACACACACACACACACACACACACACACACACGTACATACACAATTCCAAGGCATGCATCTACACATACATATTATAAATAAAACAAATCGAAAAAATAGATACGTTTGGCAGGATCATACTTCTTCTGCCCTTCCTTTTAGTATCTCGTGTACAATTTCTATGGCATGAAACCTCCACAAGGGCATTTTAAGACACGTTTACACAGACACGCACACGTACGCACATACGGTGTTACAAATGGGATTCCAGATAGGTGTACGGCTCGGCAGATAAGACAAAGAAAATATATATCCGAGGGAAAATTTCATCTTTGGAGAGTTTGTTTTATTCTCCTTGGAAAATATGGGATCTTGTTCGGCGTTTGATGGATGTCGTGTACGTTTCTAGGGCTCAGATTACTTGACCCTTTTGATATTTTCAC
>NW_020869735.1:550681-553181 GCF_003789085.1 Penaeus vannamei | reverse complement strand
GGTGGTTGTGGTTAGATGTTTATTCTGGCGGGTGAGGATAACTGCCTGTCATTTTGTTTGATGGATGATGATGCTTGGATGTTTGTGTTATGTGAGAGAAAGTGGTAGGTGTCCAGATATGTAATTTGGTAGTTGACATAGTCTGTTTGCTTGTCTTTTTGTCTGATAGATAGAAAAAGGAGAAAAAAAAGGATAATGACAGGGGAAGGGAGACATAAGACCAGATAAAAGAAAGAAGGAAATATGGGGAAGAAGGAAGAGTTAAAGGAAGGTGAAAAGGAAGAGAGAGATGTATAGATTTTTGTTCTGGTAAGCTATAGTGCATAGTTGTGTATGTGTGTGGCTGGTGGATGATGACTGACTGCTTGTTGGATGAAAAACTGGATATTTTGGATGTTTTAGGGAAGTAGGTGTGAGTGTGCTGGTGGATGACGATGTTCAGATGTTTATATTACGGATGAGAGTGGTCGTTTGTGTGTGTTTGTTGTATGAGAACGTCAACCATTTCGTCTGTTTCATGAGGAATGTTTGTTCTTTACTCATCTGTCTCATTTCGGTTTATCTATTTTTTCTCCTGCCTATCTATTCTTTTCTCTTATTTCATATTCTCTATTTTTGTGATATCAATTTGAAGTTTGAAATAAAAAAGAATGATGGCTAAAAAAGGAGGATGCTTTTATATATATATATATATATTTGATTTTTATATCATTTGAATTTCGAAATACCACAATGATGGTTAAAAAAGGATGATGCTGGATAATTGTTTTTATATATTTATGATACAAAGCTTTCTATTTGAGTTGGAAATAAAGAGAAAAAATGTGCATCTCAATATATATATATATATATATATATATATATATATATATATATATATATATATATATATATATATATATATATATATATATATATATATATATTATATAATATATATATATATATATATATATATATATATATATATATATATATATATATATATATATATATATATATGCACACACACACACACACACACACACACACACACACACACACACACACACACACACACACACACACACACACATATGTTAACAAGAAATAGAGCGGTAAAAGAAAAGAGGAATAAAAACACAAGCAAATTAGACGAACCCTTCAAAATGAGACGAAGAAAAAATAGCAAAAGAGAAGACATGAAAAATAAAGGAGAAAGGACGAATAAAGATAACGTCAACGGAAATGAAGAACGAATGAATAAATACCTAAATAACCGTTGTAGTTAAAAAAAAAAAAAATAATGATAAAATAACATAGATGTAAAAGCGACGAGAGTGATAAAAAGAAGAGACAGAAAAAAGAGAAATTTAAAATGAAAAGCATAAAGATTAAACAAAGTAAAAAAAAAAAAAAAAAAAAAAAAAACAAGAACAAATATACACAAGCTAAAAACAAAATGAAATATATTAACGATAAACAAAACTACAAGACAGACAGACAAAAGGACAACAGATAAAAGCAGAAACCGAAAGAGCACAAGGAAAAAAAGAGGCAAAACAGGTAATTTCGCCTTTTCCAAAGTCTTAATATCTCCCACAATTTTCTCACGGGTTGATATATGATTTACCTGCTAATGACTATGTTTGCTCCCCAGCTCAGTGTACCATTATCTAAATTACACTTTGCTCATGCGATTTTTATGTGTATTTATGTGTACGTTCTCATTCATTTTGTTGATTTTAGTTTAGTTACATTATTGTTATCATTTTTGTATTACTATTATTATGATAATGTTGATGATAACAATGATTTTTAGTTTCAGCATTATAATGATGGTTATCATTATTTATTGTTATCATTATTGTTATTATTATTATTATTATTATTATTTTATTATATATTATTATTATTATTAGTATCATTATTATTATCATTACTATTATTGTTATTATTATTATTATTTTATTATTATTATTATTTTATTATTATTATTATTATTATTATCATTACTATCATTATTGTTTTTATTATTAATAGTAATAGTTTTATTATCATCACTATTGTTGTCAATGCTGTTGCTGTTGTTGTTATCATTATTTTGTTGTTATTGTTGTTATGATCGGTGTAATCATTATCATCATTATTATCACTCTTGTTGTTGGTGTACATGTTGATATTATAGTTATTATTATTACAGGTGCTATATTTTTCTCAGGACAGAAATAATCCAAGAAGTATTAAAATGAAACAAATATCTCAGAAATATGTAAACTAAAAAAAAAAAAAAAAAAAAAAAACATAATTAGATATCATTAGATATAAAGAATATCAGAATACGCAAAAAAAAAAAAAAAAAAAAAATCACTCGTTTTTCTTTTCTTTGATATTGCAACTTTTGAGTGATGTGCAATCGAATCCTCTCTCTCTGCCGTTCACGCCCTTTGCAATGCGACTGGACTCCATTAGTGCAACATGTGTGGTGTGGATTGTCGAGTCTGCATTACTTAACTCTTTT
>NW_020869735.1:540681-548181 GCF_003789085.1 Penaeus vannamei | reverse complement strand
GGGAAGGATAGAGTATGTGTTTGTTATGTGATGTGTGTGTGTGTGTGTGTGTGTGTGTGTGTGTGTGTGTGTGTGTGTGTGTGTGTGAGTGTGTGTGTGTGTGTGTGTGTGTGTGTGTGTGAGAGAGAGAGATGAGAGAGAGAGAGAGAGAGAGAGAGAGAGAGAGAGAGAGAGAGAGAGAGAGAGAGAGAGAGAGAGAGAAGAGAGAGAGAGTATGAGAGTGGTATGGATGGAGTGACATGTGATGAGACTGAAATAAAAAATGCAAAATATAGTTTGCCACAAATCACGTGACTGCTTAGATTTTATCTATCATCATTATCTTATTAATTCAATCTCAATTTAACTACTTCATGGGAATAAAAAGACGATATCAACCGCAGTTCAATCACAAACGCAAGAAGCATGAATATATATAAACAATAAGCTTTTATTATCATTATCATCATTACCATCATTGTCTTTACGTATCAAATCGTGATACCCATTGACTTTACATTCAATTCAAGTCCAAAACAACAACAACAGAAAAGAACAACAAAAACAACAACAATAACAATAACAAAAACAAACAGAAAGAAAACTTCCGCAAACCGCTCGCATAAACAACACCCGACAGTGACAACAACAAAACATGGCCATAAAAAAAGAACAAATAAATAAAATACCTCACTGGCCATACCTAGTCCATAACCCTTAACGAGACTGAGATAACATTCACGATTCCAATCATCTAATTAAAATTCACACGATACTGCCCCGCGAGCCGTCAAACACCACCAGCTGATTATTCTCCCATGCAGATGTAATCAGCTGTTTACCTTTTAACTTTCAAAATAATCAGCCAACCAAAGGCAGCTCGGACAGCTGTGAAATGTTTTTTGGCCGACTGTCTTCTTGTGTGATGTGTGTCTTGCATAATGAGAAAGAGAGTTAGGGTGATATAAAAGAGGATTTTTTCTTGTCTATCTATATGGTGATAATGATGATAATGATGATAAAAGAAGATTTACTGATAAATGTTAATAATAATGATAATGAAATAATAAAAGGTAATGATATGTAACAATACAATGATACAATAACATAATAACAATAACAAAGCTAAATAATAACAATAACAATAATAATGATATCATGAATAATGATGATAATAATAACATTGATAAAGGTAATATTGATAACAGTGATAATAATAGGAATAGTGACAGTAAAAGATAAGCAGTAATAATGATAATAATAATAACAAAATGATAAAATGATAATAATGATAGTATTTTGAGAATAATAATGATCAGATATACCATGCATATAGCTTACAGATTAAAAGAAAATGTCAATTAAAAATATTTTTCATTGACGGAAATATGATAGCATTTTTAAAATAATATTTTTTACCTTTACCAGTTATTCCGGCAATTAAACTTGTATTTTATCATCAGGGGTTAGTTTTATGATCACCCCTCCCTCCAATCCCTTCCTTACACCCCCCATCCCCTCCATCAACACCCCTCCCCCTCCCTCTTTTCTCTATTAACTCCATCTTTTTCCCTCTTTCACCCCTCTCACTCCCGCCTTATTATCATTATTATTTGGTTTCCTAACACCCTCTCTTTCTCTGTGTTCTTTTTTTCCCCTTCCCTTCTCGTTATTACTATCATCTCTCTCATTTACTCCTTCTCTCTTCCAATTCACCTCTCTTACTTCCTCCAGCCATTTCCCTTCTTCTCCTTTCTTCCTTACCTATAACTCCCTCCTTTTCCCCTGTTTTTCCCTCTCTCATCTTTACCTGTCGTTCCCCCACACTTTCTTTCTTATTTCTTCCTCCATCTCAGACCTTCTCCATCCGTTCCTCCTCTCCTTCCCTCTTTTTTTTCTTCTCCTTTCACCTTCCGTCTCGGTCTTCCTCTATCCTTTTTTGTTCTCCTCTATCCCTACCTACCCTCCTTCACTACTTTCCTCCTCACTTCTTTTTTCCTCCCTTGTCCCCCTCCTTCACGATTCCTCGACACTCTTATTCCCAACCCTCTCCTCTTCAACCCCCCATTCTCTTCATTCTCCCATCCCTTTCATTTCCTTTCCTCTTCAACCGCCCCTCTTTCTTCTAGCATTTGACCCCACCCCGCCTCTTCTTCTCTCTCTCACACCTCCTTTCTTACATTTCCCCCCACGGCAGCCTTTTGGCGGTCCTCTCTTCTCACACAGCCTTTCTTACATTTCCCCCACCCCTCTCGCTTCCTCTCTTCTTCACCTCTCCTTCTCGACCATTAGCGGCGGCGGCCCCTGCTCCCACATTCCTCCCCTCCTCTTTTTTCAACGGCTCAATCCTCCCGCCTGTCCCCCTCCCTCTCCCTCTTCCTTCCCTTTAATCCTCCCCCCCGCCCCTATGAATTATCATCCTTCGACTTCCGGTCTATTTACAATCTCTCATTAGTCGCCGCTTTCTAATTGGGTGTCAAGAGCTGAGATATTTGATGGCTTTGCTCCCCTTGGCGTGTGCGTGCGGAATGTGTTATTGTTGCCAATTGCTTCTTTGGTCTCTTTTCAGCACTCTCCCTCTCTCTCTCTCTCTCCTCTCTCTCTTCGTCTCGTCTTGTCTCTCGGTCTCTCTCCGTCTCTTCTCTCTTCTCTCTCTTCCATCTCTCTCTCTCGTCTTTTTTTTTTTTTTTTTTTTATTTTTTTTTTTGTTCTCTCTCCCTTTTTAGTGTTGTTCTGTCGGTATGGATCCATGTTTGCTTGGATATGTGTGTGTACATGTATGTATAATGTCTGCAATGCTCTCTAGCGTCTCTTGTCTCTGTCTCTTGTCTGTGCTCTCCTCTCTCTATCTCTCTCTCTCTCATCTGCTCATCTCGTCTCGCTCTCTCGCTCCTCTCTCCTCTACTCTCTCTCTCTCTCTCCTCTCTCTTCTCTCTCTCCTCTTCCTCTCTCTCTGCTTTAATAATATATAATATATTATATATATATATATATAATATATATAATATAATATATATATATAATATATATGATATTATATATCTGTGTGGTGTGTGTGTGTGTGTGTGTGTGTGTGTGTGGTGTGTGTGTGTGTGTGGTGTGTGTGTGTGTGGCGTGTGTGTATGTGTGTGCTTGTGTGTGTGTGTGTGTGTGTTGTGTGTGTGTGTGTGTGTGTTTGTTGTGTGTGTGTGTGTGTGTGTGTGTGTTGTGTGTGTGTGTGTGTGTGTGTGTGGTGTGTGTGTGTTGGTGTGTGTGGTGTGTGGTCTTGTGTGTGTGTGTGTGTATTCTATATTTCTATCTATTTACTATCTATTAATAATCAGTCAATATACCTATTTATTTATGTATCTAAAATCTTTCCCTCCCTAACCCAACCCCCCTCCCCTCTTTCTCTCAGTCCAGAGTAGGAAGAGAAATACGAAAAGAAAGAGAGAAGAAAGAAAAGTAGCGGGTGGCGGTGAGGGAGGTGGGAGGGGGCGACAAGAGCCCGATGAGAGACTGTTGAGGTGAGGGGATTGGAGGGGGGGGGTGGAGGAAGGGGAGGAGAGGGGAAAGGGGCTAACGTTGATTTAGTATCACAATCGCAAACATTTATTGTAGCGCATGATTGACGAGAGAGTGTGCGTGTGTGTGAGTGTTTTTATGTACCCTACGCCTGTGTGTGTACGTGTGTGTGCGCATGTGTGTATCTTGATCTTCATGATGAGTTTGTGAATTTGGTTATTACAGCTGTCATAGGCGAAGAGGTAGGGGGGTAAGGGAAGGTTAAAGAGAAAGAGGGAAGAAGAGGAGGGAGAAAGAGTATGGATAAAGAAAAGGAAGAGAGAGAGAGAGAAAAGAAGAAGAAATGGGAGAGATGAAGGTGGAAAAGAAAAGGGAGAAAAGAAAGGAGGCGGGGCGGGGAGGGTTGAAGAAGCATACCTCATAAATCTTCACGCAAATTGGTACACATAAATAATCATACTTTTCTTACTGTCACGTCAACACTTTTTTTTGGTTGTTTTTATCCGTGCCTCTTCTATGGGGAAGGCTAATAGGAATGGATGGCTTATGAAAGTTATAATGAAAAAAGTTAAAATGGGGAAGATCCACAGAAAGAATTTGTGAGGGGAGAGACAAAAAAAAGGAAGAATATATATATATATAATATATATATATATAGTATATATAATATATATTATATATATAGTATATATATATATTATATATATATGTGTTGTGTGTGTGTGTGTGTATATGTATGTGTGTATTGTACGTATGTATGTATGTATGTACGTATGTATTATGTTATGTTATGGTATGTATGTATGTATGTATGTATGTATGTATGTATGTATGTATGTATGTATGTATGTATGTATGTATATGTATATGTGCGTGTGTATAAAAAAAGAGAGAAAAAGATATAGGGATAGGCGTACACAGACTCAGCAGACACGAAGTGAAAAGAGACATATCACAGAAACACAGAGAAAAGGGAAAAGGCAAACCAGACACAAGAAAGCAGAGCAAAAGAGACACAGAGACAGAGAGCGAAGGCGAGAAGGTGGATCAAAAAGTAATGCTGAATTCATTACCATTTCCCCCGGGGTTTATATATGGAGAAACGGCAATCAAACAAAGGTTGGATTTAATGGAATAACTTAGCGCGTTTTATCTCTTCTCCCTATTTCATCTACCTTTCTCCCTCTGGTTCTCTTCGGCTCTTCACAACAATAACGTTAATTGATGGGAAGATAAAGAGAGAGGAGGAAAACGAAAAAGAAACGAAGAGGAAGAGAGAGATAGAGAGAGAGAGAGAGAGAAAGAGAGAAAAGAGAGAGAGAGAAGAGAGAGAGAGAGAGAGAGAGAGAGAGAGAGAGAGAGAGAGAGAGAGAGAGAGAGAGAGAGAGAGAGAGAGAGAGAGAGAGAAGAGGAGAAGAGAGACAGTGAGAGAGACAGGAGACAAGGACAGACAAGCGAAAGAAGAGACAAAAGAAACTACATAAAAGTTCATATCGAAATAAATCATGACTTTGACCATTTAGATGTTGTCACTACCAGTTGACATTTAGAGAAATGAAAAATATGGTCAACGTGACACGGTGAATTAATGACGACAATGTCAATGCCAAAAACTCGTGATAGTTATAATCTGATTCTATAATTAGGTTTGGCATCCGTAGCAACTCTCTCTCTCTCTCTCTTTTATTTCTATTTATTTTTTATTTATTTTCTATATTTTTGGTTATTTTGTGTTTCCTTTTGCCTTCTGCTTCTTTCTGCTAATCTTCATCAAACATGGGGAGAGAAGGGGATAACGATGATGGTGATAATGACCGATGATTATATGATAGTAATGGCTGATTGATAGATAATGATGCATGAGTAGATTATTTTCATGACGAAAAAAGAAACAGAAAAAGACGAGTGAGTAAAAAGAGTAAGAAAGGGGGAAAGACGAAAGAACAAATAAACGAAAAATAAGGAACAATTTTTAGAGAAGTAACATAACCAACCATGAGAGAAATGAAAAAAAAAGTAGAAAAAAGGAAAGAAATAGAAGGGGAACCAAAAACAAAAAAAAAAAAAAGAGCAAGAAAACGTACAAACAAAAAAAAAAAAAAAAAAAAAAACCGGCAGTGCATAATTCCAACGGCCCGAGACAAACAATCTCTCAACGCATAATCATTCTTTGTCAACATGGTAATTGCGTTTTCAGACTATTAGTTGAAATGGCAATATAAGTTGCCGCGACATGACATTGTAAATCACGGGAATATTTGATACCAGGTGGGCGTGGGCGGCTGTGTTTTGCGTTGATTGTGTTTGCATCGATTGTATCGAGCCTGCATGATATTTTTATATGTGTATATATACATACATACATACATATACATATATTATATATATATATATATAATATATATATATATAGATATATACTATTATATATATATATATATATATATATATATATATATATATATATATATATATATACTATATATATTATATTATATATATATATATAGGTGTGTGTGTGTGTGTGTGTGTTGTGTGTGTGTTGTGTTGTGTGTGTATGTGTGTGCGTGTATTGTGTGTGTTTGGGTGAGTATGTGTATATATATATATATATATATTATATATATATATATATATACTATATATATATATATATATTATATATATATATATATATATATATATTATACTATTATCAGGTACAGACAGGTGAGGGACATGAGACAGACAGACAGACAGACAGAGACAGTTTCAGAGCGAAACTTGTCTTGAGCAACGAATAAGTAATTAATTCCTGTGTGAACTGAATTTGCCTGCGTATACCGACTAGATACAGATATCTTCAAGAGCCTCAAGTCTTTGGTCCATAAGAATAAGACATCCAGCAATATCTTGTTTGTTTTTCTCGAAGGTTCTAGAAGGCTTTGGATGAAGAAGTGAAGCAGAAGACGAAATGTGTGAGAGAAAAAGGCTCAGACGTTTGTGTCTTTGTGAGTGTTTGTTGTTTGCTACATGTGTGTGTTTGTGTGTTGTGTGTGTGTTTGTGTGTGTTTGTTTTGGTGTGTGTGTGTGTTGTGTGTGTGTGTGTGTGTGTGTGTTTGTGTTGTTCTCGTGTTTTTTTTTTTTTTTTTTTTTTTTTTGGGTGTTTGTTTGTGTGATTGTTTACAAGCGTACACGCGTGTGTATATAAGTCTGCTACGAAATTTTGTGACTGCTTATACGGGTTATGCGTGTGTGTGTGTTTGTGTGTGGGTACGGTCCGTATATCTGTAGGTATGTGCGTGTGCGTGCGTGCGGGGAGGTCACGTAGCTCGCGTCCGGCAACAAAAGCTAAGCCGCGAGACCGGCGTCCGACAGCACGCAAAACGTTCCCTCAGGATATTAACTGACAGGTAGCTCGCCATTACCCTCTCGCCCAGCACGAAATCTAGGATAATTACTGTATTTTTTTTCTTCTTTTTTTAGGAGGGGCGGGAGGGGGAGGGGGGAAGGGGGGAATCATTGATCGGCATGGGGGGGGGGGAGGGGGGGGGAGAGAAATCAGCCCCGGAATTACCAGGTGACCGAAACTGTGGCATAATTGGAGGGTCACCGACGCCACGGGGTCCGTAAGGGTCGGAGAGCCCTTCACTCAGTGCGGGCGAATGGACCCTAACGCCGGCTTGTGGCCTAGCATTCTCACTGAAAGGTAATCAATTGGAATAGAGTCATGATAATGTCCCGCTCCCCATTCGCTACGGTTGGTATTCCCAGTCAAAAACTATGGGAAGTAGGACTTACGGCTGCCGGCGCGCGGGGACGACATTGCTGTAATACAATTAGGAATTCACTCGGCGGCTGTCAAGAAATGTAAGTTTTTCTGAAGACAAGAAGGGAATCGTATTCTTCATAACCACAGTCGCGAGATTAGGTGATTAAATATGACGGAGAGACTGCAGCAGAGCGACGGGGGCCGGGGGGAGGGGGGGGGGGAAGAGAGAGAAAGGTGGTTGTGGTGGTTGAAGGAGAGGTAGGGGG
>NW_020869735.1:522875-530375 GCF_003789085.1 Penaeus vannamei | reverse complement strand
AAGAGAGAGAGAGAGAGAGAGAGAGAGAGAAAAAAAAAAAAAGAGAACGAGAGAGAAGAAAGAGAGAAAACGAGAGAGAGAGGAAAAGAGAGCGACAGAGAAGAGAAGACACAGAAACGAGAGAAGAGAAGGAGAGAGAGACCGAAGCTGCCTGTTCTGAGCACAAGTCACGCCCATGAGGAGTTGGCTGGCCTGTCCGCGCGATGGAGGAGCAGAGAGGAAGGAAAGATCCATTTGGTTTCATTACGAAGGATACGTCCTGCGGTTAGGGTCGTGTCACTCACTCCCTTTTTTTTGGTCATTATGAGTATTATCCCTATTATTATTATCATTATTATTATCATTATGAGTATTGTTATCATTATCATCAGTATTATTATCATTATCATCAGTATTGTTATCATTATCATCAGTATTGTTGTCATTATCATCAGTATTGTTATCATTATCATCAGTATTGTTATCATTATCATCAGTATTGTTATCATTATCATTATCATTATTATTATTATTATTATTATTATTATTATCATTATTTATCATTATTATCATCATCTTTATCATTATCACTGTCTGTATCTGTCATAACTGTTATCGCATTTCCATCACGACAGTAAATGATTTTTTGTTATCTTTTTATTTATTTATTTAATTAATTAATTAATTAATTAATTAATTTATTTATTTTTACCATTTATTTATCTATTTATTTACTTATTTTTACCTCGGGGCGGAATGGCGGTTTATTTTTATTGATTTAATTGAGATAGTTAAAAGAATGGAAATTATGATGATAATTGTTATTGCAGTAATGAATGATAGGATGGGAATGGTCATTATAATTAATGATAATGGTAATGATAACTGTAATGGAAATAAAACTATTTTCATTTGTTGTGGTGATGGTAATGTGATAGCAGTTATGACAGATACTGACAGTGATAATGATAAAGATTATAATGATGATGATGATGATGATGATGATGATGATGATGGATGATGAATGAATGAAATAATGATAATAATGATAATGATGATAATGATAATAATAATAATAATAATAATAATAATAATAATAATAATAATAATAATAATAATAATAATAATAATAATAATAATAATAATAAATATAATAATAAATAACAATACTGATAATGATAATAATAATGATAATAATAATACTGATGATAATGATAACAATACTGATAGTAATAATAATAATGATAATAATAATAAGAACAATAACAAGGATGATTATGATGACAGCATAAGCCGATAATTATCATATTCCAAGGGAGGCTAATGCTAATAATGATGACGATAATGATAATGACAATGATGCAGATAGATATTGTTTATATTTATATTGTTGAGCGTATAATGATTCTGATTATGGTAATACTCATACTGGTAATGATAATAACTAATATTATCATTGCTGTTATTGTTATAGTTGTTGCTGTCGTTATTACCATTATCATTACAATAATAGTAATAATGATAATGATAATAATAATCATTGTCAATATTATCATTATCAGTATTATTATTATTATAACTTGTTGTTTATGTTAATGATATCATTATCATCCTTTTTTTTTATTTTCAATAATTTTTCCTGATTTAAGTGCAAATATTACGTAATCTCTTGCTAGTAATGTATAGTGAAAGTACCTTTGTTCTTAAATAGTGATAAAGGACGTGCAGTTCTACCGTGTTACAGCGATACAGGGAAATAAATAGAGAATAAACAGAAAGAAAAACAATAAAAAGAGAGAGACCAAGAAATGGAGTTGTTACAGCGATACAGGCAAATATATAGAGAATAAACAGACAAAAAAAAAAAAAAAACAATAAAAAGAGAGAGACCAAGAAGTGGAGTCGTCCTCCCTCCTCTTCGGTCTCCATCTCTACTAAAATTTAGGCAAAATGCTAAGAAAAATATCCCCGTCTATTCTTCTTCCTCTCCACATGTTTATAAATGATGCAATAACAGGAATAATAAGCGCAAAGGCATTGGTTTTAGATCCTTTATGACAGGGTTGAATCCGATTTCTCCCAGCGAATAATTCGTTTTGATCTATAAGTCTGATTTTAAGGAATGAATCTATTCTCCCTTATTTTTACTTTTCTCCCCCATTTTTACTTTTCTCCCCCATTTTACCTCCCCCACTCTTACTATTCTCTTCCACTTTTTTTCTCTTCTCCCCACTCTTACTATTCTCCCCACTTTTTTTCTCTTCTCCCCCACTCTTACTATTCTCCCCCACTCTTACTCTTTCCCTCCACGTTTACTATTTCTCCCCACTTTTTCTCTTCTCCCCCACTCTTACTATTCTCCCCACCTTTACCCCCCCCACTTTTACTTCTCCCCACTCTTACTTCCCCCCCACTTTTACTATTCTCCCCCACTCTTACTTCCCCCCCCCTCCCTCCTTTACCATTCTCCCCCACTCTACGATTCTCCCCACTCTTCTCTCAAGGGTCGAGGACACGCTTAGCCTCTGTGGCGGTGACGTGAAGCCAGCCCCTTTCCTGCCGTCCCTGAAGGTGCCCAACCACGCCCGCCACGCCCGCACAATGAGCCATCCTCCTGCTTATTCCAGGTGAGTAGGATGTGAGGATGGAGGTTTACAGGTCGTCTTTTTTTTTTAGGATTCTTTTATCTGTGTGGTCTTTTGGAGGCATTAGTGGTTGTAGGGTTTGGTAGGATGGTATTGGGATGTGATATGTCTGTTAATTTATCGTTGGATTTTATGTTCATACTTATGAATTGATGATGGATTATATATGCATACACACACGCACACGCACACGCGCACACGCACACGCACACGCACACACGCACACACACACACACACACACACACTCACACGCACACACACACACACACACACACACACACACACACACACATATATATATAATATATATATATATATATATATATATATATATATATATATATATATATATATATATATATATATATATATATATATATATGAATAGAACGAGCATTAGCCGTTCGCTTCCTGTCCAAAGGACGAGAAGAGAACACGAGAATTGATCTCGTTTGCCCGCAGGTTCCTCTCGAGCCGCCGGAGTACAGCCAGGCGCCCTCCGCCCCGCCCGCGGACGACGGCTTCCAGCCCGGGCCGCCCAAGTACCCCGGGGAGAGTTTCTCGCAGAAAGCTCCCCTGAATCCCTCGGGGGAAGTGGGCAACCCGCCCCCTGAGCCGCCGCCGGCCTTCTACAACCCCCCTCCCTACTCCCCGCCTTCTGGAGGGGCGTTCGGCCAGCCGCCCGCGAACCCGGCGCCGCCCTACAGCCAGCCGTACCCAGCGGCGACGCCTGCGCCAGCCTACAGCCAGTTCCCGCCTCCCCAGCAGGTGGCGACGTACGGCCAACAGCAGCACCCTGTGGCGCCCCCCACGTTCGCCCCGCCCGCCGCCCCCGTGCAGGTGGTGGTGGCGCAGACGCTGCCGCCGGGGATCTGCACCGTCTGCAGGGTAAGGTCGGGGCCGTGAAAGCCTCTATCCGCCTGCTAATTCCTTTTCAAAATCTTATTACGCGATTTTCCTTGTGCTTTGGTCGTTGATAGGAAAAAGGAAGTCATGAATGTATAGGTAATTATAAGCCTCACCTTTTGATAAGAGCTAGTTATGACAACAAAATAGGACCTGTTTCCTAGAGGCAAACCACTCACGCACATCTTCATTTTCTTACAAACAATGAGACGATTTCCCCTTCACCACCGCAGAAAGGGAAGATGGAGGAGAGTCCCACTTGCTGCACGTGCTTCTGGTGCTTGCTCTGCCTTCCGTGCTTCATCCTGCCGAGCCTCCTGATCTACCTGTGCTGCTGCCGCGAACCCAAGTGCACCAACTGCGGCTACAGCCCCTAGCGAGTCCCGCCGCCATCTGCTCATTTCGTCTGACGAGAAAACTGTGATTCCTCCCATTCCAAGCTGGTTCCTCCCATTCCAAGCTGGTTCCTCCCATTCCAGGCTGGTTCCTCCCATTCCAAGTTGACAAAGAGACGTCCTGTCCTTGATATTTGTTCCGATACTAAACCTTGGCGTACTGGCTGACCCAAAAAAACCTCACCATTTGGTATAAGAACTTCTAATTCCACGTCTTCCTTCGATTAAAAACAATAATATTCGCATTATATTGTTATATAGTCCTAGAGCTTAGGATGCACTAGATCCGTGGTCGTCGCTAGTCCTTTTCTATCCGATGGACCAAAGCTTTGCTAAAGGCCCTGTCACACTAGCACTTTTTCCGTCAATTTCTGGGGTTCCGTCTGAATCTGAGGCTTTCCGCAAGGATCGTCTGCAAACGGAACGCCTCCCAGACCAAGACGGTTACGACCGTTTCCGTCTGACTAATTTCCGTGTTGATCTTGTGCTATTAATAAATTAGAAAGGAAGAGTAAATGTAAACATAAGCTAATATCTCAGAACATTCGTATATGCAATATACATCATCATATTTCTTTAAAATAACGTAATATGTATGAGAATGTTCGTGTGATTCCCGGGACCTCACTCCGATAGCGCCATGTTTGTTTACATGATTTTCATACGTAGTTCATTCGGAAACGCAAAAAAATGACGGAAAAAGTGCTAGTGTGATAGAGCCTTAACCCAAATCCAGATTCAAAGAGGTGTTTCCTTTCTTATGGATGGATTTTATAGTTAAAAAAAAAAATATTTGTGACCTTGACACAGGCATACTTTTTTCAAACGTTCGGTACTCTCATATTTTTCCATCTGAGAACAGGTCCCAATTTTCGTACTCTTCAGATTTAGACTCAAAGCTAGATGAACAATTTTGTATGTAGACAGAACAACTTGCGTGCATATATTTATATATATTTTCTTTACGGCTCCAATTTCCTGACACACTGCCATGCGAGACAATGTGGTGACGTAGGAATGGCCGGGGCTAAACTCAAGTACTGTGTGGCACTTTGTAACTTTTGTGAATGTTTGTTGTACAGTTGTGGAAGGTAAAGTGGCATAGCCATTTGACGGTGAATCCTTGTCGAAACTAAATAACGTTATTATATAAGAATTAGTATATGTGCCTCTTAATATAATTCGAACAGAATGACTGTGTATCGTTTCTCCTTTCAGACTTACATGCGGAATAAGTAATTGGGAAAAAATCGTATCTTTGACATTTATATCGGAAGCAAGAATATGGTACCTCTATACCACAGTGAACTAATACCGCTGTCATTGATTAAACAAGTCCTCTAACGTAAATAATGCAGGAGTTACAAATACAGGCAATATTGACAGTGACCACATATCAGAATCGAAATAAATTACATCTCAGAAGGGAAAACAATAGACTTCCCGAACCTAGGTCACGTGAAGGCCAGAACAGCTGACCTTAGCCATGACATCAACCACTCATCCTAAGACCCTGTTCAGACGAGCAACTTTAGCAGTCGCGCCACTAGAGTCGCTGCGTCTGAACAGGGTCTAAGTTCCCGTTGACGAAGATCCTGACATGGACAAAAGCAAATTTTCAATAACCTTTCGGAAAAAACGGTATATTCCAAGACGTAGGGTCATGAGAATAACGTCAGGCATGGAGAAAACAGCGGTAACAGAACTCACAGACTAGGAATAATAATGGTGATAAGCTAGAGAGAAGAGAAAGACAAAGAAGAGAGAGAGAGAGAGAAGAGAGAGAGAGAGGAGAGAGAGAGAGAGAGAGAGAGAGAGAGAGAAGAGAGAGAGAGAGAGAGAGAGAGAGAGAGAGAGAGAAGAGAGAGAGAAAGAGAGAGAGAGGAGAGAGAGAGAGAGAGAGAGAGAGAGAGAGAGAGAGAGAGAGAGAGAGAGAGAGAGAGAGAGAGGAGAGAAGAGAGAGAGAGAGAGAGAGAGAGAGAGAGAAGAGAGAAAGAAAGAGAAAGAGAGAGAGAGAGAGAGAAAGAAAGAGAAAGAGACATATAACAAGAGAGAAAATAACATAGAGGGACATAACAGTTGAAATGGCCAATCACGGCCAGAAATAACCGCACTATGAAACACATCTCAACGCAGGAAATAAAGAGAAACCAAAAGGCGTGAATATTACCAAAAGGAGGAACATAACCTTGACAAAATAGCTTCAACATGATCTTCTGTCGCTCTCTTTTAATCTGTCTGTCTGTCACTTTCTTTTGATCTGTCTATCTGTCGCTCTCTTTTAATCTGTTTATCTGTCTTTTATGTTAGTTACAGGAGAAATCATCTTTAAAACTAGCTAAACGCTTAAACAAATATCTTGAAGACAGTAAAACTCCGATAGTTTGGAGAAATGTAATAAGCATTTGGATACGAACAGTGGATACAAAAGATATAAAAGAATCAGCGATGCATGAGTTTCATATCATTTATATAAAAGTCAGTCACAGACGTCAAGATAAATGGCATTTCCTGTACACTAGATTGCAACCAGACCAGGAAATAGCTGGGTATAAGCACGAGATTCTCCACAGACCACATCTAAAAGTTAAAGGAGGAGACATCAAAACATTCTGTATATACCGACAGTCTACGAAAACACATTTCGAAAACTGTTCACTGCACTATTAAATGACAGTATTAGAACACATTAAAACGCATTCGACTCTACACATAGCTGCAGTATTAGAAGCTATTCGTAAACAAGCTGTGGAAGTCTATCGCAGCATATTGGAACATATATATAGGAAACCGCATCAAAACTGTTTACAGCTTACCTAAAGGGGATATCTTAGAAGCTGAATGGTAGGGGGGGGGGGGGTAAAGTATCAAAATACGGGATGAGCAATTAAGCAGTTTTAAGATCAGCAAACGATAGTGTTCTGCTCAGCTTGTTAGCACCTGAACTACAACTTCAATAAATCATTTGGATTTAGAAATTCGAAGGATGGGAAAATCAAAAACCAATCCAGAGAGAGAGAGAGAGAGAGAGAGAGAGAGAGAGAGAGAGAGAGAGAGAGAGAGAGAGAGAGAGAGAGAGAGAGAGAGAGAGAGAGAGAGAGAGAGAGAGAGAGAGAGAGAGAGAGAGAAGAGAGAGAGAGAGAGAGAGAGAGAGAGAGAGAGAGAGAGAGAGAGAGAGAAGAGAGAAGAGAGAGAGAGAGAGAGAGAGAGAGGAGGAGAGAGAGAGAGAGAGAGAGAGGGAGGGAGAGGAGAGAGCGGAGAGGAGGAGGGAGGAGAACGGAGAAGAGAGAGCGAGAAGAGAGAGAGGAGAAGAGAGAGAGAGTAGAGAGAGATGAGAGAGAGAGAGAGAGAGAGAGAGAGAAAGAGAGAGAGAGAAGGGAAGAGAGAGAGAAGAGAGAGAAAGAGAGACAGACAAGAGGCCAGAGATGAGCAGAGAGAGAGATGACAGGGAGCGAGGAGAGATAGAGAGAGAAGAGAGAGGGAGAGAGAGCGAGAAGCAGGGAAGGGAGGAGGAGAGAGAGGAGAGAGAGAGAGAGAGAGAGAGAGAGAGAGAGAGGAGAGGAGCGAGAGAGGA
>NW_020869735.1:505375-510375 GCF_003789085.1 Penaeus vannamei | reverse complement strand
GTGATTATTATTATTTTATTTTTTATTAATTGATTGATTAATCTATTTATTTATTTGATTTCTTTTTTATGGATTCTCCCAGTTTGTCAACTGCTAAGGGAAAGGTGTGGGTACTTTATTAGATTTTACATGGATTTTACACAGCTGATTGTCAAGTTTTTTGCCAGGGCCTAGGCATCAGGTTGCTTGACATTGCGTGGCTTCAGCTATGTTTTTAAGCGCAACAAATGGAAATGATGCAGCCTTCCAAAATCAGCAGAAAACTCTTTATTTTATCATATGAAAATTAAACTATTAGGAATGGGGATGCAGCAAGCAGTGGCTGAAATCACTAAATTAGCACCATTTGACTGAAGAAACTGCCGCTTGGGCTAAACAGGCCAGTAGTTGGCCAACTCGGTGGTTTAGACAGCCTAAATACAATAGTTTAAGAATACCAGACGTTCAGGTTGGCGCTTGAAGCTGGAATTAAGAACTCTTCCCAGAGTTTTCCTAGAATGGCTGTTAGTCTTATAGGCAAGAATAAAGCAACAGGAATGGAGAAATCAGAGATGATCACTAGGGACTCCGTGATGGCTGAGCACATTTGGAGCCATCTGTATGTAACAAAATTCACAAAAAACTGTAGGGGACAGTACATATATCTGTAGTCATTGGGTTAATTTATTGATTGTTACTAATAGAAAAATAATTAGGTTATGTCAAAGGCATTTATATTTTCTTGATAGAAAGCAGTAGATCTTTGTATTAGAATATAATTTGTTATTAACTAAAAGATGATAGTTATTTAGAAGGTGCCAGACCACTGGTAAATGTATGTTGATAGTTCTTGTACTATTTGTGACAAGCTTTAGAAATATCCTGTACATTCAAGAATAGATTATAAAGTTTTTTGTTTTACCAGTCTTGGGGAATTCATGTAGATAGTATATTTAGGTTGTAGGCTATTTGCAGTGATAGTGAATAGTGAATGATGAATAATAAGATGAATATAAAAAAAGTGATTTTAACACTTGATTTGATTAGAAATGCAAACCCTCTGGCTTGTCTGTAACTCCCCCCCCCCCCCTCCCTCCTACAAAAAGGCTTTTTTTTTTTTTTTTTTTTTTTTTGTTTATGGCATTTTTTTGTTGCAGGCATTTGAAGAGATAAATTTTATGCATCAGAAAAACATCATTGTTGTATCTCATACATAAAAAAGACATACTTAAAATCATTTTTATTGTTATACAATGCAGTGATATGTGTATTTTGATGTATTTATAAGTATCTATATGTATGAATAGTAAAAAGGTAACTGTCATATGTATACATATGTATACACACACACACACACACACACACACACACACACACACACACACACACAACACACACACACACACACACACACACACACACAAGCACACACGCACACACACACACACATGCACAGGCACATGAACATGCACACACACACACACACACATGCACACACACACACACGCAAACGCACACGCAAAACGCACACATACAGCACATGCACATGCACATGCACAAACACAAACACACAAAAAAACACACCCACAAAACACGCACAAAAAACACACACACACACACCACACACAAACACACAAACAACACACAAACACACACAAAAAGCATACAGAAAACACAAAAAAAACCACAAAAGGCACAAAAACACAAAAGCACACACACGCATACACAAAAAGCATACAGAAAACACACACACAAAAAAAGGCACAAAAGCACACAAAAGCACACACAAAAAAAACATACACAAAAAGCATACACAAAAAGCATACAGAAAACACAAAAAAAAACACAAAAACACAAAGCACACAAACACACACAAAAAACAACACAAAAACACACACAAAAACATACAAAAACACAAAAAAAACACAAAAAATGCACAAAAGCACACAAAAAAACACACACAAAAAAATAAAAAAATACACCGAAAACACATAAAAAGCACATACACACCACACACACACACACACACACACACACACACACACACACACACACACACACACACACACACACACACACACACACACACACACACACACACACACTCACTTACAAGCACATACACACACGCACACGCACACGCAAACGCACATGCAAACACACGCAAACGCACACGTGCACTCACACGTTGCACATGCACATGCACATGCACATGCACATGCACATGCACATGCACACAAAAACAAAACACAAACCCAAAAAAAAAACACACCACAAACATGCACAAAAACACACACACACACACAAAAACACACACACACTTATACTTATATACACAAATATGTGCACATGTATACACATATAGAGAGATATGATCTTATGGGTTGGAAAAAATCAACTGGTCCTCTCTTAATTATGATTTTATTTACCCAAATTATCTCTTTCAATCCTTAGGTTTCTTTATGCTGATTTTGTCGTCAAACATCAATACCCTTTTGGGGGAAGGGTCTGCGGAGGCCCCAAATGTGACCATCATTACTGCAGTCTTTTTTGCGCTTAACTTCCTAGCAGCTACACAAGACATTGCGGTTGATGGCTGGGCTCTTACTATTTTATCAAGGTAATGGAGGTAAAGAGTGGTATTGAAGCTCACACTGAACATTGAATGGATTTGCACGAGTTGGGTTATCTTTTATATATGTACGGTAGATATTTTCAAGAGTTAAATTTTGGGTATTGGTGACCTGGCAGGCTTCCAAAATTTAAGGAAGTCCTATGCCCTTTATTAACAGTATTATTGATATAGGTTCTGAAAACTTTCAAGAACAACGATAAAACTACAGGTTTCCTACATCTTCCACAGAGAAAATGTTGGATGGGCATCTACATGTAACTCAGTTGGCCAGACGGCAGGGTACTTCCTCGGCTATGTTGTGTTTCTTGCTCTAGAGTCTCGGGACTTTTGTGTCAACTACCTTGGCCAAGCTGACTCCCTTGTGACTCTGCCAGGTGACTACACAGTTTTCTCTTTTTTCTGAGGTCGTAATGTTGACTTGAGTATATATTTGGTATTTATTTTTAAAGAAGGAACACTTTATCAAGGTAGGAGGAGGTAGAAAACTTTGCTATTGATAATATTGATTGTATATTAGAATATATATATTTAGATTTAAAAGCATTAGTATTAATCATTGTTGAAAACATTTGATTGTCGGCACTTTTTGTAATACATATTATTCTTTCTACAGGTTTTCTGTATTTCTGGGGCATTGTCTTTTGTGTAACAACAAGTTTGGTTTGGTTGTTAAAACATGAAAAAGATGAATCAGAGGTAAATATGTATGGATTCTTACTTTGAAACACATTATTATAGAGAAGTGTTTATATTTACCTAATTCTGTATTTTTCCTTTCCAAGGTTGAAGTTGATGAGCCAGATTTTGGACTGATAGGCACCTACCAGGTGCTTGGTCGTATCCTGAAGATGAAAACTTTGCGAGATTTGATCATTGTGTTGCTGACTTGCAAGGTAACTGTCATTCACAACTGAAATGATGAGTATTACTTTTTTCACATGAATGTCTGTTCAACTCACATTGCAACACAGTTCACTACATTAGATCCTTGTATCTAATGATATATTGCACAATGTAGTATATGTTACATATTATGCTTAGATGCCAGCATGATCTTATATTCATCGACTTTTTGATCATAAAACATCAAACTTCTGCTTAAGTCCTGCTGTCAGCAAAGTGCTGAGTTAGATCATCATGTAATAAGCATCACATCATATAATGAAGTCCGAAGCTCAGCAAAAAAAAAAGAAAAGAAGCTACATTTGCTGTTCTTGTTCATCTTTCTCAGATTGGATTTGCTGCTGCAGACTCCTTGACAGTCCTAAAGCTAACAGAGAATGGTGTTCCTAAGGACAGATTAGCCCTCCTGTCCATCCCCTTGACCCCAGTCCAAGTGTTTCTGCCACTCTATATCTCACGCTACACTGCAGGGCCCAGGCCCCTCACTCCCTTTATTCGTAGTTATCCTGTCAGGTAAACAGGACTTTTAATATGGTATTTACGCCGGGTACATTTTGTATTGACATATTACCATTTTCCCTCCAGAGCTTTTATTTACGAGTGGTTTTATTCTTCCTGGTAGTGATTTTTGCATATGATATTGTAATGCTTCAACATATTGTATGATAATGTATATAATGACCTTTTTGTATATACAAGCATTTCCAAAGATTTTTTTTTTTTTGCATTTAGTGAAAATGTAAAACTAAGAAATATAAAATTTGCAGTTTTAGATTAAGATATGTAGATGAAAATGTTATTTTGCAAAATGATGATGGGCTTTATTAAGGTCCATTACATAAAGAAACCATTTTGCAGACTTCTCTTCGGGCTCGTTTTTGCTGGATTGGTTTGGGCAACACCTTTGTTCAAGGATGAGAATGGCGTCTACCCTGCCCACTTCTATGTTATCATTATCATAGTATACCTCATTCATCAGGTAAGGGGCTCTAAAATTATGTAATAGTTACTGATTTTCTTCAGTATATATCCTCAAGTATAATTTAGTATCATGGATGGAACTGAACTAGATTTTGTCCAGTGAATTTTGTTTTTCATACATACTTTTTGTGAGTCTGTGTTCAGATTTTGACCATTTTTTTGTACAAACTACATGTAAAGCAAAATTGCTATGTGAGCAACTATAAGTGCAGTATTTTTTAATATTTCAGTCATTTAATATGAAGAGACTCTTTATGATATCTATGGTCACATTCTCAATACTGTTTATCCTTATAATGATGGGAAAAGGAGGAGGAGACCCTGTACTTAAAATTCAAAAGTCCATAGTAATTGGGGAATACAATGACTCCTTACTAAGCTATAATTGATAGTTGCTTGCTCTTGCTCCGGATCTCAGGACAAATTCCTAACTATCTCAGACTCCAACCTTGAGAGATGATATGGATTCTGTGCAAGGAAAACAGTCTATTATGGTCAGGAT
>NW_020869735.1:497875-502875 GCF_003789085.1 Penaeus vannamei | reverse complement strand
TAGAGCTGGCATTTTATGTATAACACCATTTGTTTTGTGTTATTTTAGATTATTGTGGTAAGACACGGATTCATATTTAGAGCTGTTCACAATTTTCCTTTTTGAGATCACAAAGGTGGCAGTGTTTTTTTGTTTTTAAACGGACAATGTGATATCTTTTCGTACTACTCTACAGTGCTCTTACTTCATGGCAAAATGTAATCCAATCTTCAATCTTCAGATCCGTCTTACCAATCCTTGAGTATTCTGACATATATATATATACATATATTTTTTTTCACCAATATAATTCACCTTATCCCTTTTGCCAATGCTCATTTTTGTATTGATTTAAAATCTGAGACCCTCTTGATGTTCTGTGTGCTGTACAATTTTTTTATGCTGTATTTGTAATCTATTTGATGTCTGCTGTTTTCAAGCAATATTTTTTCACAATTATTGCATTTTTCAAATGTTCCCATCATGACATTTATAGCAGGAAAGATGTGTGAAGCATATAGTAAAGGAATTTCCTTATTGGATGTACACCGTGTCAGTCTGTTTATTACATCTCATTTACTTATTGATGTATTACCTAACAGCAATTGGCTTTTTGCATGCACATACCATGGATAGGTAAAACAATTGCAGGGATATTTTGTACCTTGAACCGAGACATTTTTCAAATTTGTATTATGGCAACAATATTGTTTGCAGCATTATTTGTCCTTTGATATTAGGAACTATTAAATTTATTAAGAATAATATATGATATCCTGGAAGAACCTGAAGGATTTAAAAAGTAAATTGTGTACAATTTAATAAAAATGAAGGTAATTAGATTTTATTCCATTATTCAAATAAGGATTTCTTAAATAGATATAAAGGTAAATATTGTATGAGTATATGGGAAGCAAATGTTGAGTACATGTATTACAAGAGGAATGGTTCATGAATGTTTTAAGCACATGATAATCAGTTGATATGCTTTTTGATTGTCTTACATATACCACAGCAAACCAGACCGGCAATGGCATTAAGAAATATTGCACAATTCGTGAAGAGAAAGTGTAGGTTTCCATTACCAGGAGTTACAACTATACTCAGGTGATGGGGGATGGTGGATGGTGCATGGAAGCATTTACAGTGAAAAATGTGAAAAGCAAACGGACAAGAATCTAAAACACTACCATGATGCCGAGCCTAATATCAGCATTAGAGGTCAGAGAAATAGCTGAATTGATTGTGAATGAAGGAGAATCATGACAAAAATCAGAATCATTAAAATTCTAAAATACAAAACAAAACAAAGATGATAATGAAAGTATATGTAAAATACAACCAGTATTGTGGGTTAAGATGTAAACAGCCGAAGACATCAGAATATTAACAGAATCCTACAAGAAATAACTCCCCCTAATCACATCCCCAGTGTTGTTAGGGGGGCTTAGGAGACGAAGATTGAGGCCCTTTTTACCCTTTTCACTGCCATGCTAACCTACAGCGCTCAACAGCCTTTGACATCTAACGTATTTTGTCCTAATTGTTAAACCAATTTTTTACCTTTTGCCACAATACTTTCCTTACCTGGGGGCTTTACCCTCAAGCCTTACCCTATATTTTATTTTAGATATGCTGCTAATGACCGTAGATGATGGGGCAGAAAATTTTCAGTAAATATATAGATACAATAGATAAGATTAAAAACAAAAAAACTAAAGAATATGTGGGTCTAGGCTGCGTCATTGGATGTTTTATTATAAAATGGGGACAAAGTTCAAGCATACAAATACATATCACTAACCCATGCAGAAAAAAAACAGCAACATGTGCAATGACATCCCAAAGAAATCCATTCCTGTGACCACGTCTCTCAGGGTAAGAGCATGCAAAGGTCCAGATTAATGTGCTTGGTCCTGGGGTCTCGGCATACTGTGAAGGTTACCGAAAATATCTCTCTCAGTACCCACTGTTGTAGAGATGAAGGGCAAGTTCATTCAAAGTCTAAATATGATATATAATTATGAAGAATTGACAAAGCAATGACAGTATCAACTCCCTATTTAAGCCCTGGTTGGCTTCCTTTAATATGGCCTGATCATTCATAGATACAGGAGAAACATATAGCATCTGCCTGAATATATGTCTGTGTGGGCGTGGGGGGTGGAGGGGTATACACACATTAATAAGCTATGCTCTTTATAAGAAGCTGGATGCGTTTATTTGCTACACGTTGCCCATGTTTGACTCCATTTGTCCTGTGGTGGAAGTAGCTCCGTGTCAATATGCTTGGCAGGGAACCACTTACATTATTGTAGCATCTCTGCAGCATTACTGAACTGTTATCAGGCACATCGAAGTCGTAAGAACGAGGATCCAAATCGATACCAAAAAACGATTGAAAATCTCTTGATTGGGTTGGAGTCGGATACGAGATAATCCTTGTCTCTCGTATAATGTTTGATAAAAAAATCCATAGAAGTAATGATTCTTTCATATCTCTATCCCCACATAACCACAGACGTAATACAGGAGTACGGCAAACGCGTACAAGGTCTATAGAAGTACTTATATAGACCTTGAACGTGTATACAGTTTCCCCCCTCTCTCACATCTTAATTAATAAGCCAGTAGGGAGCCTTCAACCACACCTACTACAGACCTTGACGCATCTGACCACCTTTTCCCCCTCAGCCATCCCTCTTTCACCCTTACACCTGAATAGTTTCATCTCATCTTCACGAGAAATTTCCACCTCCTTGACCACCTCAGCTGCTCGGTAGGAGGTCGACCCCGAGGATGGCGTTTATATTCATTTCTTCTGCTCAAGGGACGTATTGTGGCGTCTCTTACGAGTATTGACTGATTATGAACAAACATGACAAGAATAAAAGTATTTAAAGTCAAGTTTCGTGTTTGTGTGAAAAAGAAGAAAAAATGTGTCGTATTTTGTGTGCTATTAATATACTGTTATTATTGAAAAATTGTTATTATCATTACTCGTGTTTTGCGTGAAAAAAGAAAAAAAATCGTATTTTGTGTGAAAAAAGAAAGAAAAAAGTTTCGTATTTTGTAAGAAAGAAAAAAAGTTTCGTATTTTGTATGAAAAGAAGAAAGAAAGAAAAGAAAGAAAGAAAAAAAAAAAAAACATTTGTATGAATTCGTTTAACGGGAATTTTACTTCTCGAGTGCAAATTCTGCTCACGAAACATCACCAAATGTTGCCATAACACCTTTTCTATTATACTTACCAACAGCCCAACTGTTACCACGTTTCCCGCAATGTTAACCTACTCTCCTTTTCTCTCGGCTTTTAAGAGAATTTCCTTTTATCTGTTTCCCAGACGGTGCAGGCAAGGAATTCTATTTTTTCTTCATCTAATTCCTAATCGTTTCCCGCCTAACCTAATTCCTAATCGTTTCCCGCCTAATTTTTCTTCACCTAATTCCTAATCGTTTCCCGCCTAATTTTTCTTCACCTAATTCCTAATCGTTTCCCGCCTAATTTTTTCTTCAAAATTCCTAATCGTTTCCGCCTAATTTTTTCTTCACCTAATTCCTAATCGTTTCCCGCCTATTTTTTTCTTCACCTAATTCCTAATCGTTTCCCGCCTAATTTTTTTTTAATTCCTAATAATTTTTTTTCTTCACCTAATTCCTAATCGTTTCCCGCCTAATTTTTCCTTCACCTAATTCCTAATCGTTTCCCGCCTAATTTTTTTTCTTCACCTAATTCCTAATCGTTTCCCGCCTATTTTTTTCTTCACCTAATTCCTAATCGTTTCCCGCCTAATTTTTTTCAATTCCTAATCGTTTCCCGCCTAATTTTTTTCTTCACTTAATTCCTAATCGTTTCCCGCCTAATTTTTTTCTTCACCTAATTCCTAATCGTTTCCCGCCTAATTTTTCTTCACCTAATTCCTAATCGTTTCCTAATTTTTCTTCACCTAATTCCTAATCGTTTCCGCCTAATTTTTTCTTCACCTAATTCCTAATCGTTTCCCGCCTAATTTTTTTTAATTCCTAATCGTTTCCCTCACCTAATCCTAATCGTTTCCCGCCTAATTTTTTTTCTTCACCTAAATCCTAATCGTTTCCCGCCTATTTTTTTTTCTTCACTTAATTCCTAATCGTTTCCCGCCTAATTTTTTTTCTTCACCTAATTCCTAATCGTTTCCCGCCTAATTTTTTTTCACCTAATTCCTAATCGTTTCCCGCCTAATTTTTTTTCTTCACCTAATTCCTAATCGTTTCCCGCCTAATTTTTTTCTTCACCTAATTCCTAATCGTTTCCCGCCTATTTTTTTTTTCTTCACTTAATTCCTAATCGTTTCCCGCCTATTTTTTTTCTTCACCTAAATCCTAATCGTTTCCCGCCTAATTTTTTTTCTTCAATTCCTAATCGTTTCCCGCCTAATTTTTTTTTTTCTTCACCTAATTCCTAATCGTTTCCCGCCTAATTTTTTTCTTCACCTAATTCCTAATCGTTTCCCGCCTAATTTTTTTCTTCACCTAATAATCGTTTCCCGCCTAATTTTTTCGTTTCCCTAATTTTTTTTTCTCACCTAATTCCTAATCGTTTCCCGCCTCACTCCCCCTCCCCCCCGCCCCCCACGCCCCGACCCCCCAACCTGTCACACACCCTTACAGAACCCCCCCCCCCCGCCTTTTCGATTGATAATTTTATCTAATCATCCAGTGTTCTTAATTAACCCTTCCTCTTTTCATCATTTTCCTTCATTTTCATCATTTCATTTCATTTTCCTTCCTCTCTCTCCATCAATACCTACCCCATCTATCCTCTCTTTAACTCCTATAAATACTATACTATCATACAATAAATAACCGTCGGAATTTGACATTTTAACTCTAATAAAGAACATTCAAAACCTCTCCCAACGCGATACAATACCATAGTACTATATGACTTTGATGTTTAGGACATAATTTATTATGTACTAGATATTTATGTACTATTATTATTATGTACTATGTATTATTATTATATATTATATTATATA
>NW_020869735.1:480375-487875 GCF_003789085.1 Penaeus vannamei | reverse complement strand
TGAATTCTGAGGTATTAGAGAGCGTGTATATAAAGGAGACAAATAGTAAATCCGTTTGGAAAATCTTAAAACTGGGTGGAATAAGTATGACAATTTTCCTCATGAAGAAGGATAGAATATACGTTATCATTAACTCTTACAAAACTACCTGTACTACACTACGGTCATCATTTAGGGTATTTAGGGTAAGAATGGCATTGTTATTACCATCTGTAACATCGTTGTCATTGGTATTCGTATCTGCTTTACTAATAAGAGTATTGCCAGTATTTGTCACTATTGATGTCACTATTATCCTGTTGTCATAGTGATAGTCATGGTGTTGATATGGTGTTACTTGTCATAATGATAAATTTAGTTCTGTTCGTGATGGTGATGTAGTGATGATGATTAAACTGATGATGATGATAGGGAAATTAATATGGTTTTTGTAATTGATGAATTTAGTTCTGATGATGATGATTTGATGGTAATAATGATGAATTTAGTTCTATTAATGGATGGTAATGTAGTGATGATAATTAGAATGATGATGATGATGACGAAGGAATAAAAACGAATGAAAAGAAAGGAAAATGAAACTGATAAAAGTAAAGAACAGGATTGTAATCTGGGTAACGGCCGTTGGCGTAGGAATGTCGTACCAGGATACGTGTATATGAAGACCCCCGAAGGATGTAGGCCGGGGCACTGACCTTAAGGAACCCCCAACAGCGCTCCTACAGATGAGGATGGAGTGTGAGGATATCCTGACGACGGATCTCCAAGAGGTCATCCTCGAAGGTGAAATATGAGGAGTGAGAAAGAGGTCATCCTCGAAGAACGGTCATCCTCGAAGGTGAACATCTCGAGGTGAGGAGGAGTGAGAAAGAGGTCATCCTCGAACTATGAGGAGTGAGAAAGAGGTCATCCTCGAAGGTGAAATCGAAGGTGAACATCCTCGATGAGGAGTGAGAAAGAGGTCATCCTCGAAGGTGAATGAGGAGTGAGAAAGAGGTCATCCTCGAAGGTGAACTATGAGGAGTGAGAAAGAGGTCAAGGTCCTCATCCTCGAAGGTGAACTATGAGATCATCCTCGAAGGTGAACTATGAGGAGTGAGAAAGAGGTCATCTCGAACGGTGAGGTGATGAGAGAGTGAGAAGAGGTCATCCTCGAAGGTGAAATGAGGAGTGAGAAAGAGGTCATCTCGAAGGTGATGAGAGAGTCATCCTCGAAGGTGAACTATGAGGAGTGAGGTAGCTAAAGGGTCTATATAAGGACCTATATAGACCTTGGTTGTACAGAGGATTAAGATATTATTGTTCGCGAAGGATAACGGGCGTAAAAGAATATCCTACACTAAGGATACAAACTCGTATAGGAGAACAGTTTTCGTAGATATATCTCGTGAAAGGTATTGCACTTGAAGGATATCACTCCTGAAGGATATTCCTCATTTAGGATATGGCTCGTGAAGGGTATCGCTCAGGCAGGATATATTGAGTAAAGGATGTCACTCGTGAAGGATTTATTTGCGAAGGTTTAAGATAAATCTCTTGCAGGATATTTTTTTCGCGAAGGATACCACTCGTGCAGGATAAATCTCCTGAAGGATAAATCTCTTGCAGTATAAATTTGGCGAAGGATACCACTCGTGCAGGATAATAAATAAATAAAAATAAAACCCACATAAAACCCCATGCAACCCACTTCGCACCAAGAAGAAGCACTCGTTTCATTTCTTTTTTTATTTATTTTTATTTATTTATTTATTATTTATTTTTTTTATTTATTTTAAAAAAACATTTCCTTGCAGTTTGCGTCGGCAATTTGCAACGTTGCAGAATTGGCTGTGGGTTTTGCGGTGTTATGGCCTGGCGGTTAATCTGCAGCGGTTGTGGGTTGTTGTGTTGCAGGTCGACTGTGATGTTTCTGCATTTTCTTGTTGTTGTTGTTATTGTTGTTTTGTTATTTTTTGTTATTATTATGTTGTTGTTGTTGTTATTATTTTTTTTCTTCTTCTTCTTCTTAATTATTATTATTATCATTATTATTATTATTGTTTGTTGTTGTTATTATTATTATTATTATTATATTATTGTCGTTATTATTAATATTGTTGTTATCATTAATGATATTATCATTATCATGATTATTATTTATTATTATTATTATTATTATTATTATTATTATTATTATTATTATTATATATTATTGTTATTATGCTGTTATTATCATTATTATTATTATTATTATTATTATTATTATTATCATTATTATTATTTTATTATGTTATTATTACCATTACTATTATTATTATTATTATCATTATTGTTATTATTATTATTATTATTCCTATTATCATTGTTATTGTTATTATGATTTTTGTTATTATTATTATTATTACTATTGCTATTATTATAATTATTATCGTTTTTATAATCCTCATTATGATTGCCATTATTATCATTATTGTTACCATTGTTATCATTATTATTATTACCATTGTATTTATTATTATTATTATTATTATTATTATTATTATTACTATTATTATTATTATTATTATTATTATCATTATTATTATCATTATTATTATTATCATTATTATTATTATTATATTATTATTATTATTATTATTATAATTATTTGATATTAGTGTCATCATCATCATCATTATTATCATTACTATTATCATTATTATTACTATTATTATCATTATTGTTATTATTATTGTTATTATTATTGTTGTTACTACTATTGCTACGACTATTATTATCATTAACCCTTTTTTTCTGCGTCTGTCGGCCGTTCCCCATAGGAGTTTTCGGAACGGTAGACGTAAGACCTGAGAACAGGTTACACTCACCCCCCCCCCCCCTATTCCCCTCCTACCCCCCCCCCTCTGCCTCCTGTAGCCCGCGTTCGCTTCGTCTTACTCATATCTTTTTTTTCTCTCTTTTTTTTTTTTTATTTATTTTTTTTTCGTTGTCTCTATTATCTGATTCTTATTTTTAGTCGTTTGGTTTGATTTTTTTTTCTTTTTGACTTTCGTTGGGTTCTCTTAGTTAGCTAGACCACACGCCAGGGATAACTGTTTCTTGTCTCCTTCTCTCCCTGTCTTCGTCCCTCGCTCTCTCTCCCTCCTCCCTCTCCTCCCTCTCTCCGTCCCTTCTCCTCCCTCTCTCCCTCACTCTCTCTCTCTCTCTCTCCTCTCTCTCTGTCTCCTCCTTCCCTATCCCCTTCCCCTCTCTCTCCCTCCGTCTCCTCTCTCTCCCTTCCCCCTCTCTCTTCTCCGTCTCCTCCTCTCCCTATCTCCCCTCCCTCTCTCTATCCCTCCGTCTTTCTTCTTCCCCCCTCTCTCTCTCTCCCTCCGTCTCCTCCTCTCCTCTTCTCCCCCTCTCTCTCCTTCGTCCCCTCCTCT
Organism: Penaeus vannamei; assembly: GCF_003789085.1. Taxonomy (NCBI): domain Eukaryota; kingdom Metazoa; phylum Arthropoda; class Malacostraca; order Decapoda; family Penaeidae; genus Penaeus; species Penaeus vannamei. The sequence goes on along the minus strand of NW_020869735.1, from coordinate 484,471 downwards.
CCCTACTCCTCTCTCTATCCCTTCCTCCCCTCCCTCTCCCTCTCTCTCTATCCCTTCCTCCCTCCCCATCCCCCTCAGTTTCTCTCTCTCTCCCTCCGCCCTCCCCTTCCCCCCTTCCCCCTTCCCCCTCCCTCCAGCTTCCCCAAACCCAGATAACTGTACACACCCTGGTGGGGGTTCGCGGAGGGGGGGGTAGGGTGGGGGGGGGGTGGGATGGGTAATGAAATGATTTCGTAAATTATCGATTTTTTTTTGTTTGCTCTTTTATGATCTTTTCTTAAACTACCTCTTTTTTTTGTTATTTTATAAGTTAAGTTTCCTTAAACTGTATATTTTTATTCCTTTACACTCTAACTGTTCTTAAACTACCGACTTTTTTTGTTATCTTATAAACTAACTTTCCTTAAACTATCGATTTTTTTATTCTTTTACAATCTAACTGTTCTTAGACCATCGACTTTTTTTGGTTCTTTTATAATCTAAATTTCCTTAAACTAACGATTTTTTGTTTTATAATCTAACTTTCCTTAAGCTATTTATTTTTTATTATCTTATTAACTCTCCTTAAACTATATCATTTTACAATGTAACTGTTCTTATGCCATCGAGTTTCTTTTTCTTTTTTTTGGTTCTTTTATAATCTAACTTTCCGATTTTTTGCGTGATCGGGTGAACCAAACGCCACCAAAACAAAAAAGCGACAGACTGGCTTGAAACCTGAGCCCGAGAAGGAGGAGGAGGAGGAGGAGCTGGAGGAGGAAGGCCAAGGCTGAAACGAAGAGGGCGAGAGGGTGGAAGGAGAGGGTGGCAGGAGGGGTGGCAGGAGAGGGTGGCAGGAGAAGGTGGCAGGAGGGATGGGCAGGAGAACAGGTGGCAGGACAGGGACGGTGGCAGGACAGGAGGGCAGGCAGGAGAGGAGGGGGTGGAAGGAGAGCAGGGACAAAGGAGGAAGGCAGAGGACAGGGAAGGCAGGAGTAGGCAGGAGAAGGGAAGGAGGAAGGGGCGAGAAAGGGGTAGTGGCGAGCAGGACCAGAGGGGGACGGGGTGAGGGTAGGAACAGGGAGGCAGGGGACAGGGTGAGGACAGGGGGGAGGCAGGAGCGAGACAGTGACAGGGGAAGTGGACTGGGTCGAGACAAGAATAGGGGCCAGGCAGGGTAGGGGTGAGGTAGAATGGGGCGAGACAGAAGGAGGGACGAGACAGGGGCTGGGTAAGGGAACACGAGCGAAACAAGGACACGGGCGTAGGCAGGGACAGGGGTGAGGTAGGAATAGGGAAGGAACACGGGCGAACAGAAGCAGGGGCGAGACAGGGACACGGGCGAGACAGAAGCAGGGACGAGGCAGGGAAACGCGACAGGGAAGCAGGACACGGGCGAGACAGAAGCAGGGGCGAAGCAGGGACACGGGCGAGACAGAAGCAGGGCGAAGCAGGGACGAGACAGGGGCAGAAGCGAGCGTCAGGGAGCCATGGACATGAACTCGTAATTTTCCCGAAAGGCGCGAGGTAACGGCAGCAACAGCGTCCACAAATAGCGTGTTTACAACTGCTTCAACCAGCCTCTTTCGCCGGTCAGCCACCCGCCCACAACGCCGCCCGCACGCCCGCACGTCCAGTGTGGCCTTGGTACAGTTAGCGAGTTAGTATGAGCTTAAGGGTGAAGGGACCAGCACGGGAAAGGTTGTCAGGTAGTCACTAAAAGAAAACTTAGGAAACCGAGTGAATCTTGCGTGTGAACTAAGAAAACTTGAAACTTGCGTGTGAACTCAAACTTGAACTTGAACTCGACAGTGGAAGGATAAGAAAGACAAGACCAAGATAGAATTAAAGTTTTCGAGGAACAAAGGAGACAAGACTTGACTTGGAAATTCTTATTTACAGAAGAGATTACTTGCCTACAGACAGACTGGAGGATAAAGCGTCTACTCTATTAAGGAAATCATCCATCAGTGAAGAATTCCATCAGTCACACGTCAATTAACATTTTCTTTATTTAATTAGTTCTCTCTCTCTCTCTCTCTTTCTCTCTCTCTCTCTCTCTCTCTTTCTCTCTCTCTCTCTCTCTCTCTCTCTCTCTCTCTCTCTCTCTCTCTCTCTCTCTCTCTCTCTCTCTCTCTCTCTCTCTCTCTCTCTCTCTCTCACTCTCTCTCTATCTATCTATATATCTCTCTATATATATATCCTTCATTCTATCTAAATAAAAAAATATACACACCACTAACCATACCAAAGACATTGCAGGAGTCTCTAAAGTCGATATACCCAGTAGTGATATATGACACTGGATCGGCAGTGACAATATGTGACTGGAGTGTCATGCGTTAAACCAGTTATGACGGGATTCTGGCATTGGTTCCCGACGTGTACCCTGAGCATAATGAAGAGTGGACTGATGTGTTATATACGTCTGGTCCTTGGAACAAGCTGCCTCCGAGAGAATCGCATGTATGCTTGTATGTATGTGTGTGTGTGTTTAGGTGTGTGTGTATATGTGTGTGTGTGTGTGTTGTTATTGTGTGTGTGTATGGTGTGTGTGTGTGTGTGTTGTTGTGTGTGTGTGTGTGTGTGTGTGTGGTGTGTGTGTGTGTGTGTGTGTGTTGTTTGTGTGTTATGTGTGTGTGTGTGTATGTGTGTGTTTGTTTGTGTGTGTTGTGTATGTGTGTTGTGTGTGTGTTGTTGTGTTTGTGTGTGTGTGTGTGTGGTGTTGTTTGTTTGTGTATGTTGTGTATATATGTGCGTATGTGTGTATGCGTGTTTGTTTATATGTCTATGTAATATATATATATGCGTGTGTATGCAGTCCATATGACGTTTATAGGCTACACTTACACACACGAGAGAAACCAGAGTGGCGCCCTCTCGTGTTTGTCATTGGCTTGGAAGTGCCTGGATAATGAGGTGTCAAGGGTGATGAAGGATGTGCGGTGGGAGGCGGGGGGGGGGAGGGAGTGGAGTCATGAGGACATTTTGGTAATGAGGAGGAGGAGGAGGAGGGGAAGAGGGTGAGGGGAGGTAAAAAGGAGTGGGGGAGGAGGAGGAAGGGAGGAGGGAGGGGGTGGGGAAGGAGGAGGAGGGGAGGGTGAGGGGAGGTAAAAAGGGTGGGGAAGGAGGAGGGAGGAGGAGGGTGAGGGAGGTAAAAAGGGTGGGGAAGGAGAGAGGGAGGAGGAAAGGTAAAAAGGGTGGGAATGAGGAGGGAAGGGATGAGGAGGAGAGGAAGAAGGAGATGGAGGAAGACGGGGAGAAGAATGAAAAAAGGGATGAGGATGATGAGGAGGAAGAGGAGATGGAGGAAGACGAGGAAAAAGGAGAAAGAAGGAGAGGAGTAGAAGTAGAGAAAAAGAAGCAGGACGAGGTATAAGAGGAGGAGGGGACGGAAGAGAAGGAACTAGAGCAAGAAGAGTAGGGCGAGAAAGAGGAAGAAGAGAGAAGGAAGGAGAGTAGAGGAGTAGGACGAGGAGAGAGAGGAGGAGAAGAGAAGGAGGAGGAGGAGGAGAAGAAGAGAAGGAAGGAAGACGAAGGACGGAGGAAGAGGAATAGGAGGAGGAGGGGGAGGAAGAGAAGGAGGAGGAGGAGGAGGAAGAGGAGGGAGACGAAGAGACGGAGGAAGAGGAATAGGAGGATGAGGGGTAGAGGAGGAAGAGGAGGAGAAGAAGAAGAGAGAGGAGGAGAAGAAGAACGAGAGAGGCAGAGGAAGAGAGGTAGGAGGAGAGAAAGAGAAGGAGGAGGAAGAGGAGACAAAGAGACCCCGCCCCACTGTCACGCATCCTCGTCCGGAAGCAAAAGTCTCTATCCTTGATGTTCGTAGGCCTACTGCGGGCTCGGTTGGGCGCTGTAATGTGTCTGGGAACAATTTCCTGTTATATTCAAATCTGCTTGTGGTGGCCTTTGTTAAACCTGGTAATGTTCTTCCTAGTTTCGTGTTATACTTGGGTGTAAGTTTTATTCGATATTATTTTTTTCCGGGATTCGTTGCAAACCCGTTCAGTATTTTTTTTTTTTTTTTTTTTTTGTTTACATTATGCATTCTGTGTCCGTATTGCAGATGGATTCATTGGTATTTGACACGGTTTTTACACACGCACACGTACATAGATAT
>NW_020869735.1:462875-465375 GCF_003789085.1 Penaeus vannamei | reverse complement strand
GCTAAATGGAGATTACAATTGCTTAGTGACCCTCATTCGGATATCAGTTCTCTTAAGTATCTTTTTCTCATAATATAAGATACTTAGAATAGCTAAATGGAGATTGCAATTGCTTAGTGACCCTCATTCGGATATCAGTTCTCTTAAGTATCTTTTTCTCATAATATAAAATACTTAAAATAGCTAAATGGAGATTGCAATTGCTTAGTGACCCTCATTCGGATATCAGTTCTCTCAAGTATCTTTTTCTCATAATATAAGATACTTAGAATAGCTAAATGGAGATTGCAATTGCTTAGTGACCCTCATTCGGATATCAGTTCTCTTAAGTATCTTTTTCTCATAATATAAGATACTTAGAATAGCTAAATGAAAATTGCAATTGCTTAGTGACCGTCACTCGGATATCAGTTCTCTTAAGGGATATCTTACACTCAATATGAAACAGAATGTTGCGTGGTTTGGTTGCAGGAAATTTGATTCCATTGCTGTTATGAAGACTATTGTTGTTGTCGTTATTGTTAATATTATCATTAGCTCTGAGTGTGTGTGCTTTACTGTTCTTCTGCCCTCGGTGTGTGTGTGTGTGTGTGTGTGTGTGTGTGTGTGTGTGTGTGTGTGTGTGTGTGTGTGTGTGTGTGTGTGTGTGTGTGTGTGTGTGTGTGTGTGTGTGTGTGTGTGTGGTGTGTGTGAAAGAGAGGGAGATAGATAGATAGATAGATAGGTAGATAGATAGATAGATAGATAAAGATAGATAGATAGATAGATAGATAGATAGATAGATAGATAGATAGATAGATATAGATAGATAGATAGATAGAGAAGAGAGAGAGAGAGAGAGAGAGAGAGAGAGTGTGTGCGTATGTGTGCGTGTGTGTAAAGGTCATAGGTCGATAAACTTCAAACTTTATGATCGTGAGACATCGTTGTCATCATCATTATCGGAAACAGCATTATGACTGTTATCAAAGTCATTATAATCTTACTCATTATGATCATGAATAAAATCGTCATCATCATCATCATCAGTAGCAGAATCAGAGGCTTGGATATTCCTATAATCCTATATAATTCCTCTAATCTTGATTTTATTATCGTCCTTTTGTTCATGGTATCATTTATCATGGTTAACACCGTCCTCATTTATTCTTAGATATATAATTATCATCGTGTTCATCATAAAAATATTATCTTTGTTATCATTTGCTAAATATACTGGTAGGATGATTTTTGTTATTCTCATTGTGAAAAAATTGTCATTATCATTACATAAATTTGTCATAACTGGTTGTCATTATCACTGTCATCAGTAATGCGACTATTGCTGTAATTATCATTAAAATTCTCGTTAGTTTCGGCTTCATTATGAAAATCCTTATTACTGATTAATCTTCATTATTATTATTATTATTATCGTTATTAATACTATTCTTATAATCATAATGATTATTATTTCATTATTTTTATTTTTTATCATCATCATCATCATCATTATTATTACTACTATTATTATTATTCATTATATTATTATTTTTTTTATTCATTATTATCATTATTATTATTATTATTTTTATTATTACTATTGTCATTATCATTATTATAATCATACTTATTATCATTAACGTTACCATTATCATTATTATCACATTATCCTCCTCTCCTCACCCAGAGAAGAAAAAAAAATCGTCAACTGAGGTAAATAAAACGCCCAGTAATGTTATCTCAATTCCCTTTCGTAAATCAAACTGACGTAAAAAAAACAACAAAAAAAGTGATCGAAAAACGAAAGTAGAGAAAGTCGCCACGTCTGACCCAACGAACCCAACCCATGCAGAAGCTTTTCAACACGTTCTTCCCGCTGACAGACCACCGAACCCTCGCAGCTGACGAGTAAATAAAAGTGTTTAAGTGAGAACTCCTCTTTTTCTCCCCAGATGCGCGTGGCGTGGTTGCTCGTGGTGGCGCTGGCGGCGGCGGTGGCGGCGGGAAGTGACGCCCAAGTTGCCGAGAGCGCCAAGGGCCTCGGAATCCCCCCCATCAACTTGGTTTCGGTCTTTAAGTAAGTCTTTTGCTGTATTATAAGGTCTGTGTACGATAAGGAGAGATATTTTGCAGGTCTGTTTGATTTTTTATTTATTTTTTCATAAATCTGAGACGCATTTTGTTTTTGTTTTGTTTTGTTTTCTTCTCTGTTAGAAAGTTTTTGGATGGCTTGTCTGTGTTGGTTCGGAGAAAATTACTGATTTTTTTCTTTTTGACGTGAATGGAATAACCTTTCGCTTTTCTTTTAGTTGCATGTTGGTGTAAAAGAATCTTAGATTTAGATATATTTTAGTAATTAATTGGATTCATTTGGAGAGTTTGGAGAGAGAGTAGGCCTATAAGGAAGCGAAATTTCTCTTTAAACTATGACAAACTTTATTTAATTTGAAACTGTATTTTTTGACGGTGGCGGAAGTATATTTTCTATTTTTTTTCTATTTTATTATGCAGTGTTGAC
>NW_020869735.1:450375-460375 GCF_003789085.1 Penaeus vannamei | reverse complement strand
GTTTTCTATGTCTAGTATTGGGGATTCCCGTTTTCTATCTTCTAGTATTCAGGATTCCCCGTTTTCTTTGTTCTTTAGTATTGGGATCTCGTTCTTGTCTAGTATTGGGGATTCCCTTTTCTATTCCTAGTAGTGATTCAGGATTCTCGTTTTCTTTGTCTGGTATTGAGGATTCTCGTTTTCTATGTCTAGGATTGGGGATTCTCTTTTTCCTTTGTCATAGTATTGAGATTCCCGTTTCTTTGCTAAGTATTGCAGGATTTCCCGTTTTCTATTGTCTTCGTATTGGGGGATTCCCGTTTTCTTCTTTTTAGTCATTCAGGGATTCCCGTTGTTTCGTATCTGTCTAGTGTTGAGGATCCTCGTCTATGTCGTATGGGGATTTTTTCCCCGTTTTTCTAATGTCTAAGGTGTTGAGGATCCCGTTTTTCTATGGTCTAGTTAGTATTGGGGATTCCCGTTTTCTCTTAGTATTGGGGATTCTCGTTTTCTATGACTAATATTGAGGATTCCCGTTTCTACACGTCTAGTATTAGGGATTCCCGTTTTCTATGTCTAGAATGGCGATTCCCGTTATTTTCTACGTCTAAAGTCTTGCGTGCCTCAGTGAAACCCAGCAGATCAGCTCTGCGTTCATCCGGCGCCCTGCTGTGACCTTAGTTCTATTTCTCCTTTTTACGATCTCATTCACTCTTGCTTTTATCTCACTTCTGCAAATCTGTGACTTAGCCTCTAATCTCTCATTTTAAGATCTCTTTCGCTAGTCTATATCTCCCTTTGCAGCTTCGTGATCTAGCTCTATTCTTCATTCTATCTTCTTCGTCACCGAGCTCTATCTCTCATCACGTGACCTCTGCGACATAGCTCTATCATCACGCGAACATAGCTCTATTCTCTCAATTAAGATCTCTTTCGCCTAGCTCTATATCTCCCTTTGCAAGCCCTCTGTGATCTAGCTCTATTCTTCATTCTACCTTCCTCACGTAGCTCTATCTCTCATCACGTGACCTCTGCGAACATTAGCCTCTGATCAGTCATGCTGACCTCATATAACATAGCTCTACCAATGCGACACCTCTGTAACATTACTCTATCTTCTCAATATTAAATATCTCTTTCGACTAGCTCTATTTCTCCTTTGCAAGCCTTCTGTGATCTAGCTCCTATTCTTCAATTCTTCTTCTTTCTCACTTTAGCTCTATCATCTTATCACGGAAACCTCTATTCGCCCAGCATCTTATATCTCATTTCTGACCCTCTAGTGAATCTAGCTCTTATATTCTTCCATTCTATCATTCTTCGTTCACGGAGCTACTATTTCTCATTCACGTGACCTCCCATGTGACATAGCTCTAATCATAACATGCGACCGTCTATAACATGGGCTCTGATCTCTCATATTAAAGAATAACATAACATATATATACAATAGCTCGATACTGCTAATTTTCGACCTCATGTGGATCTAGCTCTTTCTTCCCATTCTACCTTCCTCACAGTATGCTCTAATCTTCATCACGTGACCTCTGTGACATAGCTCTATCATCATGCGAACCTCGGTAAACTAGCCCCTACATCTCATCAATATAAAGATCTCTTATCGCTAGCTCTGATTTCCTCCCTTTGCAGCACCTCAGCTGATAAATCTAGCTCTATTCATTCATCTACACCTTCATCAACACCAATAGCCATCTAATCTCTCAATCACGGTGACCTCTGCAACACTAGCTCTTAATCTCTTTCATTATTAAGAATACTCTTTCACCTAGCACTAAATATACTATAATTCGACCTCTGATTGATCTAAGCATCATATTCTTACACCATCTACCTCAACTAGTCTATCTACTCATCACAGTGACCACTGCGACATAAGACTCATAAATCACATATACCCTTACCAACAAAGCTACTATTCATCATGCTACCTCATTATAACAATTAGCATCACTCGCTAATCTCTCATATTTAAGATACTGTTCGCGCCTAAGTTCTATATCTCTCTTTGCACAGCCTTTTGAATCTAGAGCTCATATTTTTCATTCTATCTTCTTCCTCAGCTAGCTCTAAATCTCTCATCTGTGACCTTTGCGACATAGCTCTATCATCTCTATCTCTAGATATCAAATCTCTTTCGCCTAGCTCAGTATATCTCCCTTTGCAGCCTCTGTGACTCTAGCCTCATATTCTTCATACTATCTTCTTCGTTCACGGAGCTCTATTTCATATCACTGACCTCTTGCGAACATGGCTCTACACCGCATGCATCTCAAGCACATACTCTATTACATGCGACCTCTATTAACAAGCTCTATCTCATCCAATATTGACCTTTATAACATAGCTCTATCTCATCATATGACCTCTAACATAGCGTCTATCTATCATATGACCTCTATAACCCATAGCTCATTATCTCTCATTTTAAGAAGATTCTCTCGCCATAGCTCATATCTCCCTTTGCAGCCTCTGTGATCATAGCTCTATTCTTCGAGTACAATCTTCTACGTCACGGAGCTCTATTCATCACGTACACTCTCGACATGGCATCTATCACATGCGATGCTCAGCGACATAGCTCTAATTAATCAATGCAACAATAACATAGCTCTATCGTCATCATATGACCCTTTTTATAAATCATAGCTCTACTCTCATCACGTGACCTCTGCGACATAGCTCTATCTCTCATCTACTCTGTTTCTCCCTTTGCGACTTCTCTGCCATTGCTCTATGTCTCATTTATACGCCTTTATTCACCTGCCTCTGTTCCCGAGAATCGCTAAATAAAATGATTCACTATTCATTATTCGTCAAGTGCGATGACTCACTGAAAAGGAAATTTATAACGATGTCTGGTGTTTTGTCGGAATGTCGTATGGTTTTGTTTGTGCTTTCTCTTATTCATCTTTATCTTTGTTGTTTTTCTTTTTAAACTATTTTTATTGTTGTTGTTGTTCTTAATTATTTTTTATTATTAATATTTATTATATGTCATTGTTATCATCATCACACATAGATCACTTTTAATCCTTCATCATCATCATCTTCATCTTCATATTCATTTTCATCATCATCATCATCTTCATCATCATCATCATCATCATCTTTCTTCGATCTCGTCAGTCATCATCATTATTATCACCACTATCACCACCACCATTATACATCTCGTTAATGATAAGTCTTGCTTTGTTTTAATCATTAACCAAGTACCCATTCTTATTATCTTTCTGTCTCCATCCACCAGCTCTCTCTCCCTCTCTCTTTCCACTCTCACCTGCCGACTCTCCCTCTCCCTCTTTCTCTCTTCACTCTTTCCCCGTCCCTCTCCCTCTACTCTTTCCCCTCACGATTCTCCTCCACACCTTCCCTCCCTTCTCTCTCCCTCCACTCTTTCCCCACACGAACTCTCTCCTCTCCCCCTCTCCCCACTCTTTCCCTCTCTCCCTCCACACCCCACCCCCCTTCCTCCCTCCCTCTCCCCCATTTTCGCACAGCCCCACCATGATCTACTGTTCCCCCAAAACTGCAGAAAATTATCGAAGTGCACCTTCCCCGTCGCCCTAATTCATACTGAATGACCGAGTTCCTTCTCCCACGCAGAGAGAGGACGCCCCGGTGGAGGAGGATCAGCTGAGCAATGACGTCACAGAACGCGTCTGCTAGTATCTGGCTTCGACGAGGAGCATTATTCTGGCCGAGAAGTAGCAGCTTCGTGGTTGACGAGGGTCGTTACTGGACGGAGGGACCGCGTAGAAGCGGCGAGGCCGAGGGAGAGGGTGTTTGCGAGGGGGGAGGCGGGGGAGTGGTGGCGATCTTGAAGAGAGGTCTGAGGGGCGAGGAGGAGAGAGGGAGAGAGGGTGTATCGAGGCAGGGAGGGGAGGAGGAGAGTTAGCATCTGTTGGAGGGGGGCAGAGGAGAAGAAGGATAAGGTGTGGAGGGGAAGAGGACAGGGAGAGAGGGTTTGGAGGGGGGAGGAGGGAGGAAAAGGGATATAAAGGAGTGAGAGAGGGTTGGAGCAAGGGAGGGAGGGAAGCGAGAGAGGTGTTGTGGAGGGGTGAGGGAAATGGTCTCGCCCAGGCTGTAAGAGGGAATTGGAGGGTGAGGGATGAGGACGAAGAGGAGGTGTGTTGGAGGGGAGACATGGGATGGAGCAGGAGGGAGTCTTAGAAGGTGGGGCTGGGAAGGGTTGGGGATGGGGAAGGAGGGGAGTGAATGAGAGAAGAGAGAGGAGAGAGAGGAAGCGAGAGATGAATGAGAGAGAGAGAGAGAGAGAGAGAGAGAGAGAGAGAGAAGAGACGAGAGAGCGAGAGAGAGAGATGTGAGAAAGAAAGAGGAGAGAGGGAAGAAAAGGGAGAGAGGAGAGAGAAAAGAGCGAAAGAGAGAGCAAGAGAGAGAGAGAGACGAGAGAGAGAGAGAAAGATATCTATTAATGATTAGATATAACGATGAAATACATGATAATGATAATAATAATTGACAATGACCATAATACTGATACAAAAGATAATAACTCGAAAGGCCAAGACATCAAGAATAGCACTTATCATCACCCAAGTAATAAAAATAAAATAAAATAAAACTGCAATAGATCCAATGACAGTAAGAATAGCACTTTCATCACCCAAGACACACATTTAAACTCCATATCATAAACGCCAGTCTTACCCCCTTTCACCCCCCCCTCCCCTTCCCCTTCCCCTCCGGCAGTCGACTCGTTCTGCCCGACAGACGACAGCGGCGACTGCCACGATCGCCAGCTGGAGGAGGAGGACGAGCCGAGCACCACCACCACCGCCGCCGCCGCCCTTGCCTTCGTCCCCTTCGGCGAGGGCGAGGTCGAGGACAAGGACGCCACGACGCAGGTGGTGCTGGGGAAGTGGCCGCTCATCTACGTCATCCTGATCGTGATGCTGTTCTGGATCATCCTGGTGATCGCGACGCCGTACGTGCTCACGGGAGAGACCTACGGCCGCAGGGAGGACGACTTCGGCGCCAACTCCGTCGTGGACCAGCAGGTCAGCGTGGCGTCCGGGGTGGAGTTAGAAAAGGGGGGAAAATATATGTATATACACACACGCGCACAGACAAAAAGCACACACACACACACACACACACACACACACACACACACACACACACACACACACACACACACACACACACACACACACACACACCACATATATATATATATATATATATATATTATATATATATATACATATAATATATATATATATATATATATATATTATATATATATATATATATATATATATATATATATATATATATATATATATATATATATATATATATGTATATACATACATACATACCATACATACATATTATACATATCATCTATCATACATACTATCTACACACACACACACACGCACACACACACACACGAATCCATGCCACAGATACAATACTCAGTACCGGACGTACTTCCCTAAAAACTCGTAAGTTTGTCAGCTGTCGAAAAGCCCGGATGAAATAAGCGCCACGAATAAAATCCATTTTTATTTCCAAGTCGAGCAACTAGTTCATATTTTTTTTCAGTTTCAGAATCACGGTGTTAAAAAAGAGAACGTGATTTGTCAGGAAAAAAAATGTTATTTTTTTAAATCATCAGCCTGGAATGAATCTAATTTGAAAAAGAATAAAAAAAAGTGATTTTAAGATTTTAAAATAATATATATATCTTTTTATGAAGTGCTATCATGAAGGTCTACATAAACAGATACATATAGTCATGAAAAAGAATTTAAAAAAGGATTTTAAGATTTTAAAAGAATATATATCTTTTGATGGTGCTATTATGAACATAAACATATACATATAACCCTGAAAAAAGAAAAAAAAAGGGATTTTAAGATTTTCAAAGAATAAAAAAAAGGATTATAAGATTTTCAAAGAATAAAAAAGGGGATTTTAAGATTTCCAAAGAAGAAAAAAAAGGAGATTTCAACATTTCCAAAAAATACACACCTTTTTCAATAAAATACTCCCACGAAGGTCCACACAAACACACACATATAACCCTCAAACCCTAGCACACTCAGACGCCGCTTTTCCCTACCCCTTCTTCAGGACGTTCTGCTGCTCCTGTCGTGGCTGCTCGGGGAGGCTAGCGACGACCCCTCCTGTCTGGAACGCGTCGTCTGCCTCACGCCGGCCAAGTCTTCCCGATACATCTACGTGTCGTCCATGATTTTCAAGGTCCTTCACTTCTTCCAGAGGTGAGGCGAGGGTGGAGGGAGAGGAGGGGAAGGGAGAGGAGGAGGGAGAAGGAGGAGGGGGGAGAGGGAGAGAGGAGGAGGAAGGGAAGAGAGGAGGAGGGGAAAGGAAGGAAGGAGGAGGGAGGGGAAGGAGAAGGGAGGAGGAGGAGGGAGAGGGAGAGGGAGGAGAAGGGGAAGGGAAGGGAGGGAAGGGAGAGGATGAGGAGAAGAGGATAGGGAGAGAGGGGAAAGAAGGAAGGGAGAGGAGGAGAAGAGGAGGGGGAGAGGGGAGGGAAGGAGGAGGAGAGGGAAGGAAGGGAGAGGAGGAGGAGAGGGAAGGGAAGAGGAGAGTAGGAGAGGGGAAGGGAAGGGAGAGGAGGAAGGAGAAGAGAGGGAGGAGAGGGAAAGGGAAGGGAGAGGAGAGAGAGAGGAGGCTAGGAGGGAGAGGATGGAAGGTAAGGAGAGGAGAGGAGGAGAGGGGAAGGGAAGGGAGAGGAGGAGAAGGGAGGGAGGAGGAGAGGGGGGAGGAGGAGAGAGGAGAGGGAGAGAGGGGAAGGGAGAGGAGAGGAGAGGAGGAGAGGGAAGGAGAAGGAGAGAGGAGGAGGAGAGGAGAGGAGAGGAAGGGAAGTGAAGGGAGAGCGGAGAGGAGAGTGAGGAGAGGGAGGAAGGGAGAGGAGGAGAGGAGAGGAGGAGAGGAGGAGGGAGAGGAGAGAGGGAGAAAGAGGAGACGAGGAGGGAGGGGAGGCTAGGAGAGAGAGGAAGGGGTTAGGGAGAGCGAGAGGAGAGGGAGAGAGAGAGAAGGGGAAAAGGAGGCAGGAGAGGAGAGGGAGGAGAGGGAAGGAAGGAAGGAGAGGAGAGGGGAAGAGGAGAGGAGGCAGAGGCGGAAGGGAAGGAGAGGAGCGAGGAGAGGGGAGAGGAGAAGAGGAGAGGGAGGAGGGAGGGAAGGGAAGGGAAGGGAGAGGAGGAGAGAGAGGAGAGGGAGGAGGAGGGGAAGGGAGGAGAGAAGAGAGGGGACGAGAGGGAGGCTAGTATAGAGATTTAGCGAATTTTATCATTGTTATCTTTATCGCAATTACCTTTTATCATTACATTAAATTTTTTGGGGGTACCATTTCCTCCTGTTCTTCTTTTCTGATAACATACCATTAGTGTTAGCGTGTGTGGTGTGTGTGTGTGTGTGTGTGTGTGTGGTGTGTGTGTGTGTGTGTGTGTGTGTGTGTGTGTGTGTGTGTGTGTGTGTGTGTGTGTGTGTGTGTGAAGAGAGAGAGAGAGAGAGAGAGAGAGAGAGAGAGAGAGAGAGAGAGAGAGAGAGAGAGAGAGAGAGAGAAGAGAGAGAGAGAGAGAGAGAGAGAGAGAGAGAGAGAGAGAGAGAGAGAGAGAGAGAAGAGAGAGAGAGAGAGAGAGAGAGAGAGAGAGAGAGAGAGAGAGACAGACAGACAGACAGACAGACAAAGAGAGAGAGAGAGTGAGTGAGTGTGTGTGTCTGCCACCATCCAAGCTCACGCCCTTGCTAACAGAACCAAACAAACGACCATGATTCCCAACCTTCCCTTTGCCCTTCGTCCACCAGCTGGCTTCCGTACAGCCGCCGAGTCGAGGACCTGCTGCTGCGGCTGGACGACGTGGCCAGGGACGGCTTCTCGCAGGACTGCCAACAGTACTACTGCCCGACTGTTCCCGAGCTGTGAGGATCCCAACAGCCGACTGTCCCCGAGCTGTGAGGATCCCAACAGCTGCCTCCTTCCCTACCTGACGAGCTACCTGAGATACCTGTCGGCGACCTGCTGGCGTGGTTATGAGACGAGGCATGCAGACGAACCTCCGTTACGATCGCTTTGCACACACGAAGAAAATGGGTAAAGGTTGTTATGGAAAAAAATAATGCATTCATGGAAATGGTCACACGAAGAAAATAGGTAAAGATATGGAATAAAATAATGCATTCGTGGAAATGGTCACACGAAAAAATAGGTAAAGATAGTTATGGAAAAAATAAATGATAAAAGGTCACAACGAAAAATAGGTAATGATAGTTATGGAAAAAATGATGCATTCATGGAAATGGTCTAGCACAATTAAATAGGTATATATTAAGGAAAAAAAATACATACAATAGAAAGAAAACATAGTTCTTTAAAAAAAAGCAAGTCATGGAATGAAGTTTTAGACAAAAATAGCGAAGATGAGAATAAGAAAATACACGGATAAGCCGGTTCGTGTATTTTACTGTTTTTTTTTTCCTGTTTCCTTTTGTTGTTGTTCTGTTATATATTCAGCAAGAATCCTTCACAAGAATTAAGATTAGATTTTTTATTTCTGGCTCTGGGAGAAACTCGAGAGGCATGTCAACATCTGCCTCAATTATTTTTCTTTTCTCTAAAGTTCTTAGTTCTCTTTTGTTAATTAATTTCGGGTGAGTTTGTCGGTCATTTGTGCTGATAGAATTAATTTTCACTTTGAAAACGAGAGATGCAACCTGCAACGATGTTAAAATGTTAAAATGTTGAACACGCGGTAAATATCAAATATATTCTTCGAGCCTGATGTCAAACAGATATCATTATTTATTTAATTACAACGAAATTCTTTGCTAGACGATACACAGTCTACGTAGTGGATCTTATACCGGTAAAACTGGAACAAACAAACACACAAAAGATGCTTAGAAATTGGTATCGTCCAGCTGAGATGATTCACATATTGTTCACAGTATTAGCTTTGTGCCAATCGATTTGGGTGGAAAAAGGGCATTGGTGTATTCCTTATTGTTGTTACATGTTTGGTGGAAATATTTATTTTGCATGTATTTATAGATCTGTACATTATTCTTATGTTACCTCACTCTTTCTGTACCATATTTGTTCAATAATTTATAAACAGTATAATATAAAAACGCAAATAATAAACCTATGTTACGAAAAATATATCTTTATTCGTTTTAATTTACCTCTTTGTGGAAGGTTTAATTTTTGCCTCGATGTCTATTCTGTCTTTTAATAGAATCGTATAAACACACGAATACTGAGGACATGGTTCTTTTACAGCTATATGCAGAAGGCAATATCTTTGAACTTTTTTGATACTGTGTTCCTATTTTTACATTTATTTTCATCGCAGTGACATTCTTTGTTTTCATCATAAAGATTCATACTTATAAAAAAAGTGAGATAGTACAACAACAAGTCACTTAACCGCAAAAAAACGATTATTTCCTTATGATTCGGAATTTTCTCCGTTAAACCAGTGGTTCACAACCTTTTCATTCTGTTTTAAAACGAAAAAAATGTGTTTTGCTTTCGCATTTTTTTTTAGATACTGACATGGTCACACACACACATACTTACACATACACACACTCACACAGTCACACACCTTTGATATTTATCTTTTCGAAATGATTGATTTTGTATATACCAAAAAGTATGAACATCAGGATAGGACGAGAGAGAGAGAGAGAGAGAGAGAGAGAGAGAGAGAGAGAGAGAGAGAGAGAGAGAGAGAGAGAGAGAGAGAGAGAGAGAGAGAGAGAGAGAGAGAGAGAGAGGAGAGAGAGAAGAGAGGGAAGAGAGGAAGAGAGAAAGAGAGAAGAGAGGAAAGAGGGGGAGGGAGGAGGGAGAGAGAGAGAGAGAGAGAGAGAGAGAGAGAGAGAGAGAGAGAGAGAGAGAGAGAGAGAGAGAGAGAGAGAGAGAGAGAGAGAGAGAGAGAGAGAGAGAGTGAGAAGAGAGAAAGAGAGAAGAAGATAGAAGATAGATAGATAGATAGATAGA
>NW_020869735.1:442875-445375 GCF_003789085.1 Penaeus vannamei | reverse complement strand
TTTCATTCTCCACTCTTCTCTCTCCCTTCCCTACCTTCCTCTTTTTCCTTCCTTCCTTTCTTCTTCCTTCTCTCTCTCTCTTTCTTCCTTCCCTCTCTTCCTTCCTCCTTCTTTCTCCCTTCTCTTCCTTTTCCCTCACTTTCCTCGCATCGCACCTTCCCCTTCCTTTTCCCTTCCTTCCCCAAGGACACTTTCTTCCTCAGCTTCCTTCCTTCCACCCCTCCTCATCCCTTCTCTCCCTTCCTCCTCTCCTCCTCCTTCCTCCTTCCTTCCTTCCTCCCTCACACTTCCAGCGTTGTCGTCCTACTCTTGTTAACGTACCAACCGGGTAACTTGGCTTCGCTAATAAAAACAAGGCTGGCCAAAGTTGGGTACTTCTGTAACTTAATTTTGGTGTGTTTTTAACAAGAAGAGACAGAGAGACATATTTCTTTTTGTTTTCTTAAAGTTTTCTTAGAGAGAGAGAGAGAGAGGGAGAGAGAGAGAGAGAGAGAGAGAGAGAGAGAGAGAGAGAGAGAGAGAGAGAGAGAGAGAGAGAGAGAGAGAGAGAGAGAGAGAGAGAGAGAGAGAGAGAGAGAGAGAGAGAGAGAGAGAGAGAGAGAGAGAGAGAGAGAGAGAGAGAGAGAGAGAGAGAGAGAGAGAGAGAGAGAGAGAGAGAGAGAGAGAGAGAGAGTGGGAAGAGAGAGAGAGAGAGAGAGAGAGAGAGAGAGAGAGAGAGAGAGAGAGAGAGAGAAGAGAGAGAGAGAGAGAGAGAGAGAGAAGAGAGAGAGAGAGAGAGAGAGAGAGAGAGAGAAGAGAGAGAGAGAGAGAGAGAGAGAAGAGAGAGAGAGAGAGAGAGAGAGAGAGAGGAGAGAGAGAGAGAGAGAGAAGAGAGAGAGAGAGAAGAAGAAGACAGACAGACAGAGAGAGAGAGAGAGAGAGAGAGAGAGAGAGAGAGAGAGAGAGAGAGAGAGAGAGAGAGAGAGAGAGATGAGAGAGAGAGAGAGAGAAGACGAAGCGAGAGAGACAGAGAGAGAGAGAGACAGACATGAGAAGAAGAAAGAGTGTAAGAGAAAGAGAAAGAGAACAATAATGAAGTCAGGTAGATGACAGAGAGACTAAAAGAAAGTGTTAAAAAACAACTTTTAAAATCATGCTTTGTCTCTCTCGCTGTGGTTGCTGGCAGTGAATAAGTGAATATAAGTGAATATAGTGAATATAAGTGCAATAGTGAATGCAACATGGAATAGGTGTTAGCAAAATTTTCCCGAATGCCCTCTGGTGGTTATTATTATTGGCATTGCTTTATATTACTTTATTGACATTATCATCATTATCATTATCATATCAATTATCATCATTATTATTAATTATCTCATCATCATCATTTCATTATCATTATCATCATTATCATTATCATCATTATCATTATCATCATTATCATTATCATTATCATCATTATTATTATCTTATCATTATCATCATTATCATCATCATCTATCATCATTATTATTATCATCATTATTATTATTAGTTATCATTTTCACTATATCTTTATTATCAATCGTTATTACTATTTTATTCTATTAATCATGAATGATAATCATTATCATCATCATCGCCACTATCATCAGAAGCACGATAATTAAGTCATTCATAACCCATTTTAAACTCAAAACTTATTCTTAATCTATTCTTACCTCATAACTCATTTTCAACCCATTATTAACTCATAACTTGTTCTCAAACCATTCTTACCTCATAGCTCATACTTACATCCTTTATTCTTAACGCAAGTGTCACAGCCAAAATTTAAAACCATTTTAAAATTCAATAACTTATGTCTCGGCTTATTGTTTAACTCATAAATTTTAATTCGCAACCTAATTCTTAACAATCATAACTCTTTCTCAACCTATTCTTAACTCATAACATTTTAATCACTCTTAAAGTCATAACTCATGAATTTTTACTCCATTATTAACTCACCAAAGAACTCATAATCTCAACGCCATTTTTTACAACTCATAACTTCTTTCTCTCCTCAACCTATTCTAACTCATCCTCATCTTAACCAGAGCATCTTTAAACAAGAGTCACAGTAGGAATAATCTTGGTTGTTTTTCCTCGAAAGCCTATTAGTTTTCTTAAACTCATAACTTCTTTTTACAAGTTCCATTTTAACGTTTTTTACAAACTGGAGGTACGTCGCGTGGCCTGACAAGTATTTAACCGCATCCCTAAACCTGGTCATAGCTCATTCTCTAACATATCGCGCATTTTTATTTAACTCTCGATATGTCTATAAAGCTAAAATAATCAGCAAATTAACTCCATTTTTCCCTTAAAAAACTCGAAGCATGGTAATTTTTTTTAAATCCATCTTACAAAAAAAAATTAAGAGGGTAACTCCTGGGTATAATGCTTTAATTATAAGGAAACATTATTCAATCTATTAATCAACAATATAACCCCCAATCTTTTATAACATATCAATCTTTATTTCATTTTCCTATCAATA
>NW_020869735.1:404769-412269 GCF_003789085.1 Penaeus vannamei | reverse complement strand
TAACTTTTTCTTTATCGTATTTCCTTTTCATATTTTCCTCGGAATGGGAATATAAACAGATTCGGTGCTGAATATATGCTAACGGTACATGACTTGGTAATTTTTGGTAATTATAGAAGATGAATCAAATTTCTAGTTTCTTGTTCGGTTGTCAAAATATCATTAATTTTTGCTGCCACCGGGACCGTGCGTTTATGATTTGTGTGGTTGTAGTGTATATATATATATATATATATATATATATATAAATGTATATAATATATTTATATACATTATATTATATATATATATATATATATATATATATATATCATATATATATATATATATATATATATCGTATATATTACACAAGTATGTATGTTTTTGTGTGTGTGTGTTTAGAAATGAGTTTAGATTACACGCCCGGAGGTGAGGGAATAAAGTCAGAGAAGCCGCCTCCCCACGTAACCAACTTAGGGCTGCGAGAACGAAAACAAGTCTTTTAATCTTTCAGTAGAAACTAGTTGGAACACCTTGAAAACCATGCCAGTCAGGAACAAAACAGAATTTGCCGAACTGACAAAGACGAGAAAATATAATCTGGAGAAGGGGTAATAAACTTAACAGAATGAATGGATAAATGAAAATGAATAAATACATAAAATGCATGAATAAATTGATGAATAAGGTATTACTTTTAAGCACCTTTTAAATCTATTATTAAAGCCATAAGGATAATATAAATAGGCTTGTAGTGTTTATAAATACCACGAGGATATCAAATGGTGAGGCGTTCGTAGCCCTCCAAAAAGAAATATTGTTGACACGAACTTTTCTTCAAATTCCACTTTATTTTAACTTCTTAATACGTGCAATATTACTAAAGTACACTTAAAAAATACAAATTTCGACAGTGGATGATATAAAAAATGCACGAAACTAATAATAAACATTATGGAAGATCACGAGTAAATCACGCTATAATAAGTTCTTTTAAAAAATGTCCGCGTATGAATTGAACACAAAAGCCTTCCCAAACTGCATCTCAGGCGCACTGGATCCATTTTGAAAAGGGGACGGCCGTTAAATTAAACTCAGATTTGCATGAATTATATTGTTCCCCCAAGCGAGCCAGTAAATGAACTACAACCATTAATGCGCAAATTGAACGAGGAAAGTTTGAAAGTTGGCATCAAGGTGACTACTATAAGGATAATATTTTAAAGTCATTTATCAACCACAGAATTCACATTGAATATAAAATTGAGCATGTAGTTGTTGTAGAAGTAATCACTGAATATACACCTTTGGCAACTCGTACGAGGATACCAAGTAAAACTAAATTTAGACGGCGAAATAAGCTTGTTAGCGTGCCTTCGGTCCTCAAAGTAACAACAAACTTCGCGGGTCCTTTAACCCTGTACACTAATGGCCATATCACACTATCACTTTTTCCGTCAATTTGTGCGTTTCCGTCTGAATCTGAGACTTTCCGCAAGTATCGTTTGCAAACGGAACGCCTCCCAGACCAAGACGGTTACGACCGTTTCCGTCTGACTAATTTCCGTCTTGATCTTTGCTTAAATAGATTAGATAGGATGAGTGAATGTTAACATAAGCTAATATATTAGAACATTCGTATATGCAATATACATCATCATATTTCCTTGAAATATCGTAATATGTATGAGAATGTTCGTATGATTCCCGGGACTTCCCTCCGACAGCGCCATGTTTGTTTACATGAGTCAGTCGATTTTCATCCAGAAAGTTCATTCGGAAACGCAAAAAAAAAATTGACGGAAAAAGTGATGGTGTGATAGGGCTTAAAGGCAAGTCTCCGGCCTGTGTTGTTTCTCCGCCACGGACCTGACCACGGACCACGACCGAATTAAAAAAAAAAAAAAAAAAAAAAAAAAAAAAAAAAAAAAAATCTGTGAGTGAATATTGGCAAGCCTCATCATCATGTTGGTAATTAATCAAAAGGGAAGGACAACAGCGAGGATAAGGGTGGTTATCACACAGGGATAAAAATTTTCTCCAAAACTCTCTACAATCTACACGCAATTCCAGACACGAATTGTGGAACCCATATCATACGGGTCGCGCCATAGTGTACACGAAGTCGCTGCCGGGTCGCTGCTCTCACCGTATTTCTCTGGAATCAGCTTGTCGTATTGATCTTGGATCATCTCGGCAAGAAGAAGAGGAAGAGAAGAGGAAGAAAGAAGAAGATGGAGTAGGAGAGCGAGGAGAAGAAGAAAGAGGAGGAGAAAAAGAAAGAAGAAGAAGAGGAAGAAAAAGAAGAAAAAGGAAAAAGAAATAGAAAAGAAAAAGGAGAAGAAGAAAAGAAGAAGAAAGAAAGAACTAAGAAAAAGAGGAAGGAGAAGAGGAGGAGGAAGAGGAGGAGGAGAGGAAGAGAGAGAGAAGAAAGAAGGAGGAGGAGAGCAGGAGGAGGAGGAGGAGGAGGAGAGGAAAGAAGAAGAAGACGACGACGACGACGAAGAAGAAGAAGAAAAAGAAACCGAAAAGATATAGGGAGAAGAAAAATGGCTTCATATTATTGCGAAGAGTTAAGGTTATTGCGAACCATTTATAACGCTCTTCCCGAACGAAAAAAAGTAACAGTGAAGCTCAAATGAAGCGTCCGTCTTATTCTATACATTTTATTTGTTATTGTTATTTTATTATTTGTTATTTTATTTTATTTGTTATTTTATTTATGTTATTTTATTGATAGGTTCAAGAAATAAATGTATTCCCTTGTTGCCACAACGCGCCCTGATATAACTATACAGTCAACACACTGCGGAAAATCAAATATTCATGACGAAGAATTTGTTTCTCATCTCTCTCCTCTCATTTTCATCTTCCGTCTCTCTCCTCTCTTCTCTCTCTCTCTCTCTCTCTCTACTCTCTCTCTCTCCTCTCTCTCTCTAACTCACGCCGGCGGAGGCCGCTTTCGTGCATACGTGTCTCAACCTAGTACAAAAAATATAAAGGAATTTTGTAGGCTGGAAACAGAAAATGGAAATCTGATAATCTCCACACGAGATTACTCATTAAAGTATAAAAGGGGAGACATATATGTTAAAACATTTCATCATCATCAATCTATCATTCTATGATTATCATCTGTGTAATATCTATATTAGCTGGTGTTTAGTAGTAATGTGAGAATATAAAAATCAACAAGTAACTTGTATAATAAGCTAAAATAACAATAATTATAATAATGATAACGATAAATGGTATAGCGATAGTGACGGTGATAAGATGATGATAATAAATAACAATAATAATAATAATAATAATAATAATAATTGTAATAATGATGATTAAAATAATAGTAAAGTAATAATTAATAGTAACAACACAACAATAACAACATAATAATAATAATAATAATAATAATAATAATAATAAGATAATAATAATAATATAATGATAATAACAGTAATAGTATAATATAATACTATACTATTACTACTACTACTACTAATGGTAATAATAATAATTAATAGTAATAATAATAATAATAATGATAATAATAATAATAATAATAGTAATGATAATAGTAATAATAATAACGATATTAATGAGTGCAATATCCATGGCAATCAAGCTGTCCTGCTTTGTGACGATGGCCGATGTGGTACAAAATATGTAGGCGAATCTCATTACATTTACTCGGTGAACTACCCTGGTTTACATTTTTTTTCCAGACCGTCGGGAGCTCTTTAAAGACTAGTTATGATAGTGATGCTTCTACTACTGCTAGTTATTGCTATTGATGATGATTGTGGTTATATTAACAGTTCGGATGACATTGCCTGTTACTCATCAAAGACCCATTATGTTCACCTCGTTTTGGATATCTTGTCTATTTTATAAAATCACTGATGATTGTCAATTTGTACGAAAAAGTCCACCTTTGGTCGGACTGAACTTTACTGAACTTAGTAACTGCCCTTCGAGAGAATCCTATAAGGGTGCGTCCACATATGTTGCTTGGAGACAAATTGGAAACCTTGTGGGGGGTGGGGGGGGGGCGCAAATCTATATGTATGGGATCATATCCCAGACTGTAGACGCATTCCTCGCGCAAAATTATCTGGTCAAATTCTGTCTGCGCAATTTTAGTTCGCGGGTAACTTTCCGTGCCGGCTTAGTTCGTCTTTGAATCCTCTTCCGCGCATAAAATTCTTGTGACCTTTCCGCGCACTTGTTTCAGCATCCGCCCGCAAATGTAAACAAAATTTTTTTTTTTCCGCGCATGAAAAAATGTAATATTTCCCGAGCAAGAAAATACAGTCTAGGTCATATCTGTTACAATGTTGAGAGACATGTCGGCAATAAGAGTCGACTTGGTGTAGCTGTCCACACCATGTTGGTCTGTTGGTTTGGTGGAAAATCTCTGACAACATCACCTCATCCACACCAGGACTGCCAACATGTCGACCAACACATCCGTACCAACATGTCTCCTACGATGTTCCTCAAACGACTTAACAACTTGTTACCCTTGTCAGGCTTAATGTTCCCAGCGTACTTTGTCAATGGTGTGGACGCACCGTAAGTACCCGCCGCGTGAATGAAGGATTATCCTATTTTGAAAGAGGCAGAAATAGGATACGTTGTCGCCCACACTGCTACAGGCTCGTTTGATCGAGTCTTCATGGGAAAATCAGATTATATTCGGTCCGCTTCACTTTCAAAAGGAGCTGAAGAGCCATTTAAAGCCATGCAGATTCAGCTAGTTTTTTTTTCCTTTTTATTTATTTTTTCTTTGCCAGACTGTTTTTTTTTCTTATTTTATTTATTTCTTTTCTTTGCCAGACCGTTTTGTTCTCCTTTTATTTATTTATTTCCTTTGCCAGACTGTTTTTTTTCTTCTTTTATCTATTTCTTTTCATTTTTTTTAAAGACTGACCTCTTTGCCAGACTGTTTATTTTCTTCTTTTATTTATTTGTATTATTTTACAAGACTGGCCATGAACAAGTCTGCACATCTACTCTGACAAGTACTGTGCAATCCTCGTTATGTCCGTTACAAATAAGAATTCAAAACAGCCTATTAGATTTCGCGATTTCATTATCATATAAGTTCAAGATCAGTACTCTTGCAGGCGACCAACACCACAAGATCTTGCCACGTCTTACTAGCTACGTGGCTTGAGATTATGCAAATCATTCACCCGAGATAATACCAAAGTGGATGACGTTTCTACAAGATGGAGTTTTAGAAGAACCAAAGCAAGGAATCTTATTGATGATAATAAAATTAAAACCCGGACCACTGCCTTCCTCGTTTGCATTTGGAGAATATGTGTCATTTTGTCGGACATGGGCTGTTCCGTTGGTAAAATTCTTCTTCAAATCTAATATTGCAATTTCCGATCTATGAGGTTAACACACGTTGTTGATCTGTGCAGTTCTCTTGCTAATTTTGCAAAAGCAGACTCTATTATCTCAATTTCA
The DNA here is from genome assembly GCF_003789085.1 of Penaeus vannamei. Classification (NCBI taxonomy): domain Eukaryota; kingdom Metazoa; phylum Arthropoda; class Malacostraca; order Decapoda; family Penaeidae; genus Penaeus; species Penaeus vannamei. Next base: position 406,806 of record NW_020869735.1, on the reverse strand, counting down.
ACTCGTATAACGCCTTCCTTTGATCGCAATTTACAAACACTTCCAGGAAATCATGCCTTCAAAAAAAAAAAAAAAAAAAAAAAAAAAATCTTGTCTTCAATCTCACTTGGCACAGTCCCCCAGCTCGGCCGACGACAAACGTGTTCAAAACGTGTTCCCAAAACTTTCTCCTTTTTCTCTCTTGTCCTTCTCCGTCCTCACAGATCTCGGTGAGCGAAGATTTCCCGCTGTAATCTCGATCCCCCTCATTAACATCCGAAGGGAATCGGAACCTCTTTTCTGCTGATTTGATTACCTTCCCTTTTCCCTCCCTCGGTCTTATTGTCTTTCTTCCGCTTGTCTCAGTATTCTGTTCTCTCTCTCTCTCTCTCTTTTTCTCTCTCTCGTCTCTTCACTTTCCCCCTGTTTGCTTTCCTCCATTGCCTCTCCCAATTTATCATTCAGTTTTATATTTTCAATTTAAATTTCTGGACACTTTCGAATCTATAAAGAGAGGTTTCATTTCCTTTACGATTTCTCATTCTCTCTGGAATCATCGTAAAAAACAAATGAGCATTTTCATAGCTCATTATAAAAGATCATTACGTTTATATTATACACTTGCAATTACGCACACGCACACGCACGCACACACACACACACCACACACACACACACAACACACACACACACACACACACTCTCTCTCTGTCTGTCTCTCTATCTCTCTTACATTCATAAAAGGAGGCACATAAATAAATACATATAACACATACATACACAAATAACTTTGTATCGAAGTGATTGAGAATTCTGGCAGCAAGATAACACAGTCACAGATAACAGTCCTTGGGGTGTTCCTACTACAATACACACCTTCAACGTATTGTGTTTGTTAAGGTCCTTAGGGTGAGTTAGACTGCATTAAGGTAGATTCTCTAGAGGCGGATGTAGCCGAAGGGAGAGCGAATATGTTAGTAGTTTATGTCAGATGCTTCTTGTTACTTAATGCAGATATGGTGAAAGGGGGGGGGGGGTATTGAAACGTTTTTGTGAGCTTGCTATGGAGTGATTGAAGGTACGGTGGCCAAGCTGCTCTTTATGGTGTTTAGATTTAGAAGATATGGCGTGTAAGCTGGAGTTTGATTTGTCTGTCTTGAATTGTAACCGTACGGAAGAAACGTTAAAATGGAGCTGTTCCTGATTGGCTAGCTATGGCGCCACTCGGGTGACGTCATAGCTCCGCCCAATTTTGACAGGTCACGTGAGGCGGGAAAGCGCGGAATATTCAAGTGTGTTGACATATATATAAGTATATATATATATATATATATATATATATATATATATGTGTGTGTGTGTGTGTGTGTGTGTGTGTGTGTGTGTGTGTGTGAATATATATACATATTTATATGCATATATATATACACATACCCTGCTTGTCAAAATGGGGCGGAGCTAAAGCAGGCCGCCGAGAAGAGATGCCAATTAGTCAATTTCCTTCTGCTCCATATGCAAACACCTAATGGCCTCCTTGGCTACACCCATGGCTACCAATGGGCCCACAATGTCAGGGGGGAAAGCTGACTGCCTTCCCTAGACAACAGTGCCGCACAATTCTGGCCGGTGATGACGTCAGGCTGGGTTAGTAATCGCATTACCAGGGGAAGGTGACGTGGGGTTGGGGTTCCCGAGAGGTTCTGGGCTAGGGTTCACATGGGGTTCAGTGGGAAAAGACGGGCGATTGGGATTGAGTCTGCTTGGTTGGGGCGTGGGCGTTGGGGCGGCCGTTGTGATAGATAATAACTACAGTCATAAACATTGTGAGATAAGGAAACGTCTAACCCAAATAATGTGGATGAAGATGGATTTATTCTCGTAGAATAAAAAAAAACAAGAGATATTAAATGCCAAACCGCTACAGGGGGCAGCTACACCAAAGGCATTGCACCTGTACATAACAAACAGACACAGAAGCAGATATGGAGAATCATCTGCTCGTTGACTTCCCTGCGGTGGGCGAAGTGGATGCATTCAAAACGAATTAAAAAAAAGTCA
>NW_020869735.1:392269-394769 GCF_003789085.1 Penaeus vannamei | reverse complement strand
TGTGTGTGTGTGTGTGTGTGTGTGTGTGTGTGTGTGTGTGTGTGTATGCCTCCCTTTATGAATATAAGAGAGAGAGACAGACAGACAGACATACAGACATACAGACACAGACAGAGAGAGAGAGTGTGTGTGTGTGTGTGTGTGTGCGCATGTGTGCCAGTGCACGTGTATATCTGGTAAACCTGACAATAAATAAACCTGTCATACATATGATCTACAAACAATTTTCACTCACAACGCCGCCTTTCGAAGCAGAAAATTGCTTCTCATAAAAAACGGTCGCAGTTCACACAAGGATCCGTTCGGGTGCAAGACCACGGAGCACAGCCACTCGCCTTAATAGAGGTCCTCGCATAAACTTCGAGAAAAGAAAGTTATTCCAAAAGTGGTTTTGTGACGACACATTTCCCACCCCAGACACGGGCTTTGTTTTGCGGCGAAATTCTGAAGACTTCGTTTTTCATTCCCTGATAAATGATTCTATAAGGATATTCCGAGAGACGCGAAAGAGAGAGAGAGAGAGAGAAAGAGAGAGACGAGAGAGAGAGAGAGAGAGAGAGAGAAGAGAGAGAGAGAGGAGAGAGAGATGAGAAGAGAGAGAGAGAGAGAGTCAGAGAAGACAGTACAGAGAGAGAGAGAGAGAGAGAGAGAGAGAGAGAGAGAGAGAGAAAGAGAAAGGGAGAGAGAGAGAGAGAGAGAGAGAGAGAGAGAGAGAGAGAGAGAGAGAGAGAGAGAGAGAGAGAGAGAGAGAGAGAGAGAGAAGAGAGAGAGAGAAGAGAGGAGAGAGAAGAAGAGAAGAGAGAGAAAGTACGAATCAGACAGACAGAGCAAGAGAGAAAGACCCAGACAGACAGAGAGAGCCAGCCAGACAGACAGACAAACAGAAACCAAACAAACACAAACAACACATATTTATTTGAAGCACGGAAGGGAAAATGAACCCACACACTGGAGGGACATGGACGGAAAAATAAAAGCAAGCACGCTTCTCTTTTGTACACAGCATATTGGTTATGTCTCACTTAATTAAGCGGTGCCGCCCACAGGATTGCTGACAAAAATACAGAAATTTTGGGATTTTCTCGTCGTACAGGATGGGAATAACAATAATAAAGATGGTGTTCGCAATGATAACAATAGTAATAATCTTGAGAGATTGTGATGGTATTAATAATTATGATAAAACAACCAGAACCATTGATAATCATTATCACTATCATTATTATTATTATTATCATTATTATTATTATTATTGTCATTATCATTATTATTATTATTATCATTATTATTATTATCATTATCATTATTATTATCATCATCATCACAGTCATCTTAATCATCATCATCATCATCATCATTATTACCATCATCAACATCGTCATCATCACCATAGTAATAATTATTATCATTGCGTTAGCTGTATTCATACCAATAATAGTAATATTCATAATAGCAATGATATTAAGAATGATATGATTGTGATGATCATTATGATAATAACAACATCAAAGAGAACACATTCACAGATCCACACTCTGCATGGAAACACGTTCACGACATGTTCCGACGGGTTGGCGCTGCTGAGCTCGAAAACCCGCCTCACTGATTTTATTTCCTAAGCATCTTTCGGTTCATGGTTCACCTCATCCCGTTACGAGAACCACTGGGCACAGGACGTCTTATCCGGGGACGTTACGAGAACCACTGGGCACAGGACGTCTCACCCGGGGACGTTGGGAGAACCACTGGGCACAGGACGTCTTATCCGGGGACGTTGGGAGAACCACTGGGCACAGGACACCGGGACGTTGGGACCACTGGCACAGGACGTCTCATCCGGGGGAGTTGGGAGAACCACTGGGCCAGAACGGACGCCTCCCGAGTAGAACCGTCGGGGTCACAGGACGTCTAAACCCACCATCGGGCAAAAACATTGTTCCACCGACGTCTAAACCACAACAGACGTAAAAAACATTGTTCCACGCGACGTCTAAACCCACAGACGTCGGGCAAAAAACATTGTTCCACGCGAACGCCTAAACCCACAGACGTCGGGCAAAAACATTGTTCCACGCGACGTCTAAACCCACAGACGTCGGGCAAAAAACATTGTTTCCACGCGACGCCTAAACCCACAGACGTCGGACAAAAAACATTGTTCCACGCGACGTCTAACCTACATGACGTCGGGCAAAAAACATTGTTCCACGCGAAGCCTAAACCCACAGACGTCGGGCAAAAAGGGCAAACCCAAACGTCAGCAAAAAAACATGTTCCACGCGACGTCTAAACCACAGACGTCAGGCAAAACACAGGACTTGTTCCACGCGAACGCCTAAACCCAGACGATCCTATGCAAAAAACATTGTTCCACGCGACGCCTAAACCACAAGACGTCGACAAAAACATTGTTCCACGCGACGTCTAAACCCACAGACGTCAAGCAAAAAACATTGTTCCACGCGACGTCTAAACCCACAGACGTCGGGCAAAAAACATT
>NW_020869735.1:389676-392169 GCF_003789085.1 Penaeus vannamei | reverse complement strand
ATATATTATATATATATATTATATATATATATATATATAATATATATATATAATATATATACATATATGCGTGTGTGTGTGTGTGTGTGTTTATATATGCTATATATATATATATATATATATATATATATATATATATATATATATATATATATATATATATATTATATAATATATATTATATATATATATATATATATATATATATATATATATATATATATATATATATATATATGCATACACGTGTGTGTTATATATATGTATGCATGCACACATTCACACACACACACACACACACACACACACACACACACACACACACACACACACCACACACACACACACACACACACACACACACACACACACACACACACACACACACACACACACCACACACACACACACACACACACACACACACACACACACACACTATGGCCCTGAGTTCATTTCCCCGCCGTTGTTGGTACGAGAACCGCGGCTGATCAGGAATGGCATCGTCGGGCAAGAGCGGCACTGCCAAGCAGCCTCTCAATAATGAACTAAAAGTGGCCTTAGACCTGCAGCGGAATGAATGGCTGCCGAAAAAAATGAATATACACACATTTGTTTGTAAATCCAATTAGATTTATCTTTCTTTTTTTCTTTTTTTTTTTTGCCTATATGCAATATATGATCTTATATAGCTCAGATAAACAATAATAGATTTAAAGAATTACTCAATTGGATTACTTATAAATCAAATGTTTCAGTTCCCGTTCGTGCCAATTTCTTCCTGAAAATGACACCGCCCTACCTGCTGGTGGCCCTGGCGTGGGTGGCAGCGGCCACCATAGCCAGTGGCACTCCGCGAACCCTGGAGGCTTCCTTCGTCGGCCATGTCAATAGTGCCACCAGTGCTTTCCCGGAAGCGCTGGCAACCCATTCCCAACCCCTGGCGACGACTCGGCGCGAGAATTCCTTGGATTTTAAAGATCACAACCTCGATTCCCGTGAGCCAAGCGAACTCTCTCCGTTGCCAGTGCCACCCCGGGGTCAGGCGAGGTCAAAGTGGTCAAACGCTCAGCCCAGTTTCAGGCAGAGCTCGCTACCTGCCGCAGAATATTGTCACCGTGCTGGAAACAGCGTGTGTGGAAACGACGACGGTCGCGGTGCCACTGGAAAGCCTTGTGTTTCCAATGCCTTGCGTGTGTGACCTCTGCTCCTACACGCCCTCAAGTGAAGTATGCAATTGCTTGCGTGCACCCGAGTGTCGCGCGTGAGTGCTCGTTCTGGAACATTTTGTAAGTCGGGCAGTTATTTTTGACACTCATTATATATATACATATATTTATACATACACACGGATGCATATATATGTATGTGTGTATGCGTGTGCGTGTGTTGTCTGCGTACAGGCAATGAAGATTTCTTTATAAAAAATGATAATCACAATGAAAAATCATTTTTCCTACAACCTAAAACTCACATTTTGCACAGAGAAAGATAATATATTGATATAGCTTGGCTTCCTCAGCAGCTAATGAAAGATCATTATTTATTTTGATCCAAACACATGGTCTATTTTTTTTTTTTTTTTTAATAATAATAAAAGCAACATTGCCTTCGGTCGTGACTCTAGTCCCTGGGTTACCTGTGGCTGCCCAACCCCGAGGTCTGGTTTCATTACCTTGACACTCCCAGGTTCGGTACAGGTGAGCAGGTCTCAGAGCGGGCTTCATGATCTAACTATTGTTTAGCACTCACGGATTGTAGGAAGAAGAAAAGAAGAAAAATGAGAGAATGCTCGGAAGAAATACACAAGACTGACAAATAAGATCCAGAAGAGGGAACAACAAACAACACAAGATGAGGACAAGCAAGGACCCGAAAGAAAAAAAAAGAAAAACGGATAAAAACAAGGCATAGGAGAGGGAAAACAAGGGGACATTAAAATAATAAGGAAAAAATAATAATAACCGTCAAAAAAAAGTGAAAATAAAGAGTCCTCCATATTCATGAACATGAAATACAAATTGATTATATAAATGAAATGTAAACTAATTATATATGTATGAACATAACATGCAGATACAGCAAAGAAATTCTGAAATATATTATAAAATGTGTAATATCTTCTATGTTTTCATAAAGTCGCTAGATTAGTTTCACTTCTACCATACCAACTCTGCAAATTCGTTATATTTGATTCTATGATATTTTAGCATGAGTATGAATGTAATCACCTACACACAAATACAAATCTATCTTTTTATCCATCTATCTATATATCTATCCATCTATTTTTTTCTCCCATCTCTCTATCTATCAGTATATATATCTGTGTATCTCTCCCTTCTGTTCCTTTTCTACTCTAACGTGATATCAAAATTTTAAAAAATAAATAGATAAATGAAAAATATTCAAAGATGGACAATTGTTACATGAATGGATATAGAAAAGGATGATTATCATTATACAGGAATGAACAGTCATTATAGAAAATTG
>NW_020869735.1:364676-367176 GCF_003789085.1 Penaeus vannamei | reverse complement strand
GCATATTCACCTCTTGTTGCTGACTCAACTGCAATAGTTTATTTGCGCAATATTCACCTCTTGTTGCTGGACTCAACTGCCAATAGTTATTTGCCTCCATGCAATATTCCACTCTTGTTGCTGGACTCAACTGCCAATAGTTATTTCTCCATGCATATTCACCTCTTGTTGCTGGATCTCAACTGCCAATAGTTATTCGTCTCCATGCAATATTCACCTCTTGTTGCTGGACTCAACTGCCAATAGTTATTCGTCTCCATGCAATATTCACCTCTTGTTGCTGGACTCAACTGCCAATAGTTATTTGCTGCATATTCACTCTTGTTGCTGGACTCAACTGCCAATAGTTATTCCTCATGCAATATTCACCTCTTGTTGCTGGACTCAACTGCCAATAGTTATTTGCCTCCATGCAATATTCACCTCTTGTTGCTGGACTCAACTGCCAATAGTTATTCGTCTCCATGCAATATCACCTCTTGTTGCTGGACTCAACTGCAATAGTTATTTGGCAATATTCACCTCTTGTTGCTGGACTCAACTGCCAATAGTTATTTGCCTCCATGCAATATTCACCTCTTGTTGCTGGACTCAACTGCCAATAGTTATTTGTTTCCATGCAATATTCACCTCTTGTTGCTGGACTCAACTGCCAATAGTTATTTGCCTCCATGCAATATTCACCTCTTGTTGCTGGACTCAACTGCCAATAGTTATTCGTTTCCACCATAATTTCACCTCTTGTTGCTGGACTCAACTGCCAATAGTTATTCGCCTCCATGCAATATTCACCTCTTGTTGCTGACTCAACTGTTGCCTCAATGCCAGTTATTCGTTCATGCAATATTCACCTCTTGTTGCTGACTCAACTGCCAATAGTTATTTGCTCCATGCAATATTCACCTCTTGTTGCTGGACTCAACTGCCAATAGTTATTTGCCTCCATGCAATATTCACCTCTGGACCTGCCATAGTTGCCTCCATGCACACCTGTTGCTGGACTCAACTGCCAATAGTTATTTGCCTCCATGCAATATTCACCTCTTGTTGCTGGACTCAACTGCCAATAGTTACTCCATGCAATATTCACCTCTTTTGCTGGACTCAACTGCCAATAGTTATTCGTTTCGCAATATTCACCTCTTGTTGCTGGACTCAACTGCCAATAGTTATTTCCTCATGCAATATTCACTCTTTGTTGCTGGACTCAACTGCCAATAGTTATTTGCCTCCATGCAATATTCACCTCTTGTTGCTGGACTCAACTGCCAATAGTTATTTGCTCCATGCAATATTTACCTCTTGTTGCTGGACTCAACTGCAATAGTTATTCGTCTCCATGCAATATTCACCTCTTGTTGCTGGACTCAACTGCCAATAGTTATTTGCCTCCATGCAATATTCACCTCTTGTTGCTGGACTCAACTGCCAATAGTTATTTGCCTCCATGCAATATTCACCTCTTGTTGCTGGACTCAACTGCCAATAGTTATTTGCCTCATGCAATATTCACCTCTTATTGCTGGACTCAACTGCCAATAGTTATTTGCCTCCATGCAATATTCACCTCTTTTGCTGGACTCAACTGCCATAGTATTTGATCAATATTCACCTCTTTTGCTGGACTCAACTGCCAATAGTTATTCGTTTCCACGCAATATTCACCTCTTTTGCTGACTCAACTGCCAATAGTTATTTGCCTCCATGCAATATTCACCTCTTTTGCTGGACTCAACTGCCAATAGTTATTCGCTCCATGCAATATTCACCTCTTGCTGGACTCAACTGCCAATAGTTATTTGCCTCCATGCAATATTCACCTCTTGTTGCTGGACTCAACTGCCAATAGTTATTCGTTTCCATGCAATATTCACCTCTTGTTGCTGGACTCAACTGCCAATAGTTATTTGCCTCCATGCAATATTCACTCTTATTGCTGGACTCAACTGCCAATAGTTATTTGCCTCCATGCAATATTCCCTCTTATTGCTGGACTCACTGCCAATAGTTATTTTCCATGCAATATTCACCTCTTATTGCTGGACTCAACTGCCAATAGTTATTCGTCTCCATGCAATATTCACCTCTTGTTGCTGGACTCAACTGCCAATAGTTATTTGCCTCCATGCAATATTCACCTCTTATTGCTGGACTCAACTGCTAGTTATTTGTCTCCATGCAATATTCACCTCTTGTTGCTGACTCAACTGCCAATAGTTATTTGCCTCCAATGCAATATTCACCTCTTGTTGCTGGACTCAACTGCCAATAGTTATTTGCTCCATGCAATATTCACCTCTTGTTGCTGGACTCAACTGCCAATAGTTATTTTCCATGCAATATTCACTCTTGTTGCTGGACTCAACTGCCATAGTTATTTGCTCCATGCATATTCACCTCTTTGCTGGACTCAACTGCCAATAGTTATTCGTTTTCCACGCAATATTCACCTCTTGTTGCTGGACTCAACTGCATATTATTTTTCCATGCAATATTCACC
>NW_020869735.1:327176-354676 GCF_003789085.1 Penaeus vannamei | reverse complement strand
CTATGAATCCGTGTCTTCGTCCTCCCTCCCTCTTTCCCTCTCTCCTTCCTCCCTCCCCCTCCTATCCTTTGTCTCAGTACAATCTCCCAATGACAATTAAACAAGTCACATAACAACAGAACTTGACTATGAATCCGTGTCTTCAGTCCCTCCCCCTCTCCCTCTTTCCCTCTCTCCTTCCCTCCATCCATCCCTCCCTCTCTCTCTCTCTTTGTCTCCAGTAACATCTCCCAATTGACAAACCAAATAACTTACAAAGGGAAACTTGACAATGAATCCGTGTCTTCAAGTCCCTCCCCTCTCCCCTCTTTTCCTCTCTCCTTCCCTCTTTCCATCCCTCCCTCCCTCTATCTCTTTTTGTCTCAGTATATCTCCAATGACAATTAAACCAAGTCACATAACAACAGAACTTGACTATGAATCCGTGTCTTCAGTCCCTCCCCCTCTCCCTCTTTCCCTCTCTCCTTCCCCTCTTTCCATCCCTCTATCTCATCCCTTTTGTCTCAGTACATCCCCAATGACAATTAAACCAAGTCACATAACACCAGAACTTGGACTATGAACCGTGTCTTCAGTCCTCCCCCTCTCCCTCTTTCCTCTCTCCTTCCCTCCATCCATCCTCCCCCCTCTCTCTCTTCTATTTGTCTCAATATATCTTCCAATGACAATTAAACAATCACATTACAACAGAATTTTATGAATCCGTGTCTTCAGTCCCTCCCCCTCTCCCTCTCTCCCTCTCTCCCTCTCTCCTTCCCTCCCTCCTCCCTCTATCTCTTTGTCTCAGTATATTTACTCTCCCATCCTTCCCTCCCTCCTCTTTGTTCTCTCTTTGTCTCAGTACATCTCCCAATGACAATAAACCAAGTCACATAACAAGAAACTATTATGAATCCGTGTCTTCAGTCCCTCCCCCTCTCCCTCTTTCCCCCCTTCCCTTCCCTCCCTCCTCATCCCACTCCTCCCTCTCTCTATTTGCCTCAGTACATCTCCCAACGACAATTAACCAAGTCACATAAACAACAGAACTTACTATGAATCCGTGTCTTCAGTCCCTCCCTCCCTCTTTCCCCTCTCTCCTTCCTCCATCCATCCCTCCCCTCCCTCTATCCCTTCTTGTCTCAGTATATCTCCCAATGACAATTAAACAAAGTCACATAACACAACAGAACTTGACTATGAATCCGTGTCTTCAGTCCCTCCTCTTCTCCCTCTCTCCTTCCCCACCATCTTCTCCCCTCCCCCTCTCTCTCTATTTGTCTCAGTATAATCTCCAATGACAATTAAACCGTCACATTACAACAGAACTTGGACTATGAATCCGTGCTTCAGTCTCTCCCCTCTCCCTCTTTCCTCTCTCCCTCTCTCCTTCCCTCCCTCCCTCTCTCTCTATTTGTCTCAGTATATCTCCCAATGACAAACCAAATCACATTACAACAGAACTTGACTATGAATCCGTGTCTTCAGTCCCTCCCCCTCTCCCTCTTTCCCTCTCTCCTTCCCTCCATCCATCCCTCCCTCCCTCTATCTCTTTGTCTCAGTATATCTCCATCCTTCCCTCCCTCCCTCTTTGTCTCTATTTGTCTCGTACATCTCCCAATGACAATTAACCAAGTCACATAACAACAGAACTTGACTATGAATCCGTGTCTTCAGTCCTCAGGATGTGGAGTCTCTGGGTAACTGCGGCTGCCTTGGTGGGCCCCGTCGTGGGTCTTGGGGCGAGGATCGAGTGCGACGCCGTTGATGGGGATGTCTACTCGTTCTCTCACCGCTACCTCAACGGGACGGACTTCAGCTTCGATCAGTACCAAGGCAAGGTGAGTCTGGCAGGTGTGAGTTCTTGTCTGCAGGTGTGAGTTCTCTGTCTGTCTGGCAGGTTAGTTCTCGTCTGGCAGGTGTGAGTTCTCGTCTGGCAGGTGTGAGTTCAGTTCTCGTCTGGCAGGTGTAAAAAGTAAAAAGCTATAACCTTTTTAAAACTACAAAACTAGATGCCAATATGATACATTTTCTAGAATTAGTGGTCTCGTCTGTGTGAGTTTCTCGTCTGGCAGGTGTGAGTTCTCGTCTGGCAGGTGTGAGTTCTGCTTCTTGTCTGGCAGGTGTGAGTTCTTGTCTGGCAGGTGTGAGTTCTTGCTGGCAGTGTGGCCGTCTGGCAGTGTGTTTTTTGTCTGGCAGGTGTGAGTTCTGTTCTGCAGGTGTGAGTTCTTGTCTGGCAGGTGTGAGTTCTTGTCTGGCAGGTGTGAGTTCTGTCCTGGCAGGTGTGAGTGTGAGTTCTTGTCTGGCAGGTGTGAGTTCTTGTCTGACAGGTGTGAGTTCTTGTCTGGGTGTGAGTTCTTGTCTGGCAAGGTGGTGAGTTCTTGTCTGGCAGGTGTGAGTTCTGTCTGGGAGTTGTTGGCTTGTCTGGCAGGTGTGAGTTCTCGTCTGGCAGGTGTGAGTTCTTGTCTGGCAGGTGTGAGTTCTTGTCTGGCAGGTGTGAGTTCTTGTCTGGCAGGTGTGAGTCTGGCAAGGTGTGAGTTCTTGTCTGCAGGAGGTGTGAGTTCTTGTCTGCAGTGTGAGTTCTTGTCAGGTGTGAGTTCTGTCTGGCAGGTGTGAGTTCAGGTGTGAGTTCTTGTCTGCAGGTGTGAGTTCTTGTCTACTGGCAGGTGTGAGTTCTTGTCTGGGCAGGTTGTGAGTTCTGTCTCTGGCAGGTGTGAGTTCTTGTCTGGCAAGGTGTGAGTTCTTGTCTGGCAGGTGTGTTTTGTCTGGCAGGTGTGAGTTCTTGTCTGGCAGGTGTGAGTTTTTGTCTGCAGGTGTGAGTTCTTGTCTGGCAGGTGTGAGTTCAGGTGTGAGTCAGGTGTGAGTTCTTGTCTGGCAGGTTGTGAGTTTCTCTGTCTGGCAGGTGTGCTTGGCAGTGTGAGTTCTTGTCTGGCAAGGTCTTGTCTTGCAGGTGTGAGTTCTTGTCTTGCAGGTGTGAGTTCTTGTCTGGCAGGTGTGAGTTCTTGTCTGGCAGGTGTTTCTTGTCTGGCAGGTGTGAGTTCTTGTCTGGAGGTTGAGTTCTTGTTCTTGAGTTCTTGTTTTGGACATCTTGTTTGTTTGTTAGAAAGTGAGGTCTTGTCGAATGGGTTGATATTTTGTTTGTTAGAAGGTGAATTATTTGTTGATTGGGTAGGTATTTTGTTTGTTTTTTAGGTAAATTAGTGTTAATTGGGTAGATATTTTGTTTGTTTGTTAGAAGGTGAATTGGTAGATATTTTTGTTTGTTTGTTTGAAGGTGAATTAGTATTGAGTTGGTAGATATTTTTTGTTAGGTGATTTATCTTAGTTTGTTAGAAGGTGAATTGGTAGATATTTTGTCTGTTTGTTAGAAGGTGAACTACTGTTGATTGGGTAGATATTTTGTTTGTTAGAAGGTATATCATTATTGACTTGGGAAATGTTTTGTTTGTTTGAAGGTGAATTAATGTCCTCTTTATATTTTGTTTGTTTTTAGAAGGCGAATTATTGTTAACTGAAGATATTTTCATTTGTTAGAAGGTGAATTAATGTTGACTTGGCATATATTTTGTTTGTTTGTTAGAAGGAGAACCGTTGTTAACTGAAGATATTTTATTTGTTATCTTGTTAAAAGGTGAATTATTGGTGACTCTTGATAAAATGTTCTTTTGCAATGAAATTCTGGACATTTTTCCCGTGGATTCTTCTTACTCAAAACTCTATTGCATAAACGAATTTCAGATTTGAGAGTATGGTACTTCAGCGTCTCGTAAGGCTAACACCATAACATGTTTAAATTATACTGCCTAAAAATTTCAAATTAGTTTGAACTTTGTCATATGCGTGTAAATTCTACAACCTAAAACTTGGAATTAGTTTGAACTTTGTCATATTCGTTTAAGTTCTACTACCTAAAACTTGGAATTTTTGCGTTTTTAAAGTGAAGCCTTAAGACAAGTACTTCATATATATGTGTATATATTCATTTATAATTTCTTTTCCGCAAACTCAAGGTCCTGATGCTGGTCAACGTGGCCACTTACTGAGGTCTAACTTGGTCTAACTACAGAGGCCTGAATGCACTCGCCGAGACCTACGCCGGCACTGATCTGGTCATTCTCGGTTTCCCTTGCAACCAGTTCAATTTGGTAAGTTGAGAAAGAGGGAGGAGGAGAGAAGGGGGGAAGGAGAGAGAGGGGAAGGGGGAGGGAGGGAGAAAGGGATAGAGGGGGAGGGAAGGAGACTGGTGGGGAAGGGAAGGAGGGGGAGGGAGAAAGAGGGAAGGGAAAGAGAGAGAAATGGAAAGAAAGAGAGGGGGAGGAGGAGAGGGAGAGACGGTTGGAGGGAGGGAGACAGAGAGAGAGAAAGAGAATTAAAACGATGTACACGAACAACGCTCAACACAAAATTGCCCACATGCCTCCACGAGGGCAACTGAAGGCAAATCAGTTAAGAAACCACACTACAAAGGTTAAGATGGAGTTTCAAACGTACCAAGAGGATGTTCTGTTTATTGAGAGAGTGAGAGAGAGAGAGAGAGAGAGAGAGAGAGAGAGAGAGAGAGAGAGAGAGAGAGAGAGAGAGAGAGAGAGAGAGAGAGAGATTCTGTCTTTTGAGGGAGAGGGGGGGGGGAAAGAATGTGCGTGCGTGCGTGGTGTGTGTGTGTGTGTGTGTATACAAAATGGTACCCCATAAAGACCACAATACTCTATGTGTGTGTGTCTGTGTGTGTGTGTGTGTATGTGTGTATGTGTGTGTGTGTGTGTGTGTATGTATTTGTGTGCCAAATGCCACCCCATAATGAGCACAATTCTCTGAATTTTCCAGCAAGAACCGAGTTCCACGGAGACCGAGATCCTCCAGGGCATCAAACACGTGCGCCCTGGAGGTGGCTTCGTGCCCCAGTTTGACCTCCTGGAAAAGGTCGAGGTCAACGGAAATAATCAAAATGACATCTGGAAGTGGATGACCGTAAGTTATTTTCGAGTTATTTGGAGTCCAATAAAGAAAGTTTGGGACAGGTACATACGTAAGTGATTACATTATAATTGGAAGATGCATATGAACAAATCGATTTGTAGGGAAAGCAACACACACACACACACACACACACACACACACACACACACACACACACACACACACACACACACACACACACACACATTATTATACTGTCGATAATTTAGCAATTATTAAGTCATCCCCATTAACCCAATGAAAAAAGGGGAACAGACTGAAATAGACCTTATCACCTCCACCTTTGATTCCCTTTTCCTTTCCCTCTTGTCTCATTTTTCCTTCCTTTCTCCAACTCCAACAGACCAACTGCGGCTTCACTCAAGACAGAATCGAAGGAGGCATCGAATACGACTCCCTCAATGTCCACGACGTCCGCTGGAACTTCGAAAAATTCCTCTTCGGGCGAGACGGAAAACTATTCGTCCGTTACAGCCATTTGCAAACACCGGAAGGGATCTCGGATGACATCGATTACCTTCTGGCGCAATAGTTTTCCCCGTGGTGGACGCTCGTCGATTCGTTCGTTAGCGTAAGTGATTGTTATATGTAGAATAATGGTGTCTCTAAATGCCAAGGATTTTTTTTTTTTTTTTTTTTTTTTTTTTTTTTTTTTTTTTGAAAAGATGAGGGTTATGGTTTTCACTCAAGTAGGTCTATATACATTCTAACTTCTGAATTGAAGTTTGTTCAGATGAAACGGTTATTACATATATCATACTTGAAGGAAGAAAAAGTGTTTCAATAACCGTGCTTCTTAATTAATCAACAGAGTGGTTAATATCACATTCTCTTTTTGCAGTCGGCTGGAAGGCAGGGAGATCCACCGACCCGACATCACAGCCTGGTAACACCTTTCGAAGCAGACAATCTCTTTCTTACGGCTGAAAAATGAAGCTCTCGCCACAAACCTTTGTCGGTGGGTGTGGGTGGACGTCAACGTAGAGGGAAGTGGGCGGCTTTGAGTGCATTCACCGCCCACTCCTGTCGTTGTGTTGTACGAGAGAAGGCGTGTCTGTTCAAGGTGTTCCTCGGTGTGAAGAGTTCGGTGTCTCCCTCGTTAACAGCTGAGGACAAAATGGCGACTTTGGCTAGTGTGTGTTTGATAATAAAGAACTTTAAAATCCTGGTTGTCTATTCATATTATGATTGGATCCTTGGAAGAGTTGGTAATATTTATTTATATGTTGATATCGCGATGGACTCCCGTGATAGTATACTTGATAAGGCAAATTTATAGGTATTGAATGGCACGATTTATACTGAACATGTATTTTATGTCTATTACTATAAATCTATAGATTTGTATATCTCTGTCCATATGTATACATATCCATATGTATCCATATGTATATAAGTACACACACGCATATAGATTTACACACACACTGTGTATGTATATATATGTGTGTGTGGCGTGTGTGTATGTGTGTGCATACATATATAAGTGTATATATGCAAGTATGTGTGTGTATCATATAAGATACATAGAAGGACAGACAGTGCAAATATATATATTATCTTTTATTATGGTAAGCCATATAAAGCGGCACACTGAAAAAATCGAGAATTATACCACCAAAGGTATCAGTTCTGGTCAAAACAGCTAAGAAAGAAAGAAAAGCTTTTTTTTATCAATAGATATTTAGTTCTTACAAACTTAGCTTAAACTTATTAAGAGAAATTATCTATTCCAATGGCTACAAAAAAAAGCTCCTAGAAAACTGAGGTATAGACGACGAACTTATAGAGAATTGAGGGCTTGCCGCTTGCGGGTTGATAAAAATCAAGTAAAAATTTATGGATAGGACATGAATTATTGGTTACAATCTTGCATAAAACCGAAAGAGCCCCAATATCCCTACGACACCAGTGTTCAAATAAAAATCAGATAGGAGAAATTTAATGGAATTAAAAGAATGATCGAGCAGTCCGAAGTGTCAAGCCGCAACAGATAACCACACAGAACAATAATCAAAATGAGGCAGGATGGAAGAAAAGAAATTTCTACAAGTAATATCCTCAAAAATTCACTTGCGCTTGCGAATGATCCTTTAGATGAAACTGCCGGAGCTATTATCATTAAGCGGCAATTAAATATAAGCTTTGAGTTAAGGGCTCCATCTAAGAGATTCAGATTATCCACGGAAGTAATTAGGACTCCATTAATCAGGAGACTTGGATGCTAAGGCAATAGCATTCTAAATCGACGCACACTAATATCCTTGGACTTGCTAGGATTTAATTTCATGCCTCAAACAAGAGCAATAGTCAGGCTGTCAGCTGTTATTTGCCTGATTGCTGGAGAAGGAATATTAGTATAGAGAAGCATAATCGGCATTTACCGACATCTTATTAGTAATGCCTGGCCAAATATCGCTTGTGAATAAAATAAAGAGCAATGGGCCAAGCATACTACCCTGAGGAACCCCAGAAGACTCGGGAATATGAGCTCAAGTTACCATCAACATAATTAAAACTAACACCATAGTGTGTGTATATATACGTATGTGTGTATATATATATGTATGTATATATATGTATATATATGTGTGTGTGTGTGTGTGTGTGTGTGTGTGTATATATATATATATATATATATATATATATATATATATATTATATATATATATATATATATATCCCAGGATACAACTTCAAATTTCTTAGGGAGTCCAGAACTGTCTATGTTAGTCGGCCTATGTATTCCTTTACTGTTGAAATTCCAAAATTCCGTGAGACAAGGGAGACTACTAAAAGCTTGAAAACTCGCCAGCATTACACACTTGTATAAGAGCATATAAGAGCAACAACAAGCAAAACCCTTTAAACTGAACCACTATAAATGTAAGCTTTAGAAAACAGTCTATGATACAGAATAAGTAATTTGGTTTTACGGAGGGAAGGTCGTGTGTAGCATTTTTGTTTCCATGACTTTCAGAAATATTACAAGAAAGAAAAGGCTGAATAGATTGTGTATAGTTATATTTTAACAGGCGTTTGAGAGAGTCACAAATGATACTTTTATGGAAATTAGATCTAGATAGAAGGAAAAGTAAACCCCTTGAATACATGAAAGACAAATTACCACAGTAATTAGAATAATTAATTTCTACCTTTAGTAGCTATCTAAACATCACTGCAGACGACGCGAAAATGCAAAAAAGGATAATTGATGACGTCTTATGCCAATGCCTTTTGAGGGACATCGATAATTTATTTATGTGGAATTATTTTAAATGTCATGTAGTTTATTTCGTGGGAAGTAAAAATCGATCATATACCAATATATGTTAGGGGACTCAGTAGTGAACTTTTCAGATAGGAAAAAACGGAGAATTGAAACAACTAAGTAAGAACACGCAAACACGTAAATGTATATATACGTTTATATATAAATACACACACACACACACACACACACACACACACACACACACACACACACACACACACACACACACACACACACACACACACACACACACACACACACACACACACACACACACACACACACACACACACACACACACATATATATATAATATATATATATATATATATATATATATATATATATATATATATATATATATTAATATATATCATCTTATGATCATCAATATTATCAATATTATACTCAACGAAGCAGAATAGCAATCCTTTAGATAAATCTTAAAGTAACCATCGCACACGTTCAGCCAATCATAAAGCGAGAACATCTTCATCTAATACTTTCCACCAATCACAGAGCTTCGCGCCAGAATCCTTCCCATTATGACAACAAAAGTGAAAAACATTCGTCTGTAATATAATTATTGACCGAATACTCAATGAAAAGGCCGTAAAGCATAACAAAAATTAAGAGAGAAGCAGTGTTAATTACGTATCCTGAGATGCAAGGCGAGAGCAGAAGATTTTCTTGGCAGTAAAGAACAATAATCATCTAAAACAAGAACGATTTGTCTATTTATGTCGTCCTGAGGAAGAAAAGTTTGTTTTTATTTTCTCATCATGTCTCTCAAGAGTCATATCACCAATGTATTTAAGATGCACGGTCTGGCCATCCGAAGGTAAGTTTGTATTGGATAAATCCACTAAGTAATTCTAGACAAAAATAAATACTTCATTAACTATTAAGGTTGTAAAAATGATAGAAATTAAAACGATAACTATTATTCAACGATAGAATCTAAGGTAATGATTGAAAATGGTTTGTTTATGATTAGAGTTTACATATTTTTACTTTATTATTTGTTAAGGTATTTTATTAAATTGGAGTTTATTCATATTAGTTTACAAGTTTACTTGTAATTATGCATGACCTCCGCACTTTGCATTCCCACAGTGGTCGACAAACTTCTAAGATAATTTTTCTTGGAAGATACAGCCATAAACCTCTCATGATTTGCTTTGCATCTCCAAAGCAGATATGGGGAATATAACATTTTGAAAATAGATTCTATACTCCTATCTCTCTCTCTAAAAAAAAAAGTCTAGCGATGCCGTTGTCTCCCCAAATTGCACTCTGCAAATTGCGCAAGAACCTCCATGTATAGGGAAATCAGATTTTGTTGAAATCTATAGCAAATTATCAGTAGCACAAGAACCAGGTCAAGCTCTTGTCAAATTTGTGTAGAGGAGGTTAGGTGTCCTTTAGGCCACAAGAATGAAAGTTCCTGTTCTGTGTTTAGGCAAAAATGAAAACTAATGAGGCTGTTTTTCTATATTAATTATTCATTATTTATTTCTACAAGGATCTAAAGAAGAGAACAGCTTTTTTAAGTCATCAAATAATCTTCTTAGCTCTTGTGGGCACTCATTACACTTTTCATACATATTTACTAGTAAAAGTATTCTCTCTAAAAGGCATGACAAGAGAACAGCTTTTCAAAGTCAACAAATCATATTTTTAGGGGAATTATGAAATTTATTGAAAATAATGATATTTTTTGGCGAGTGTTGTCGGGGCGATGGACGCAAAATAGGAACTTTGATTCTCATGGCCTTACTCGAGTGTGGCTGCAGTGGCAATGGCATGTATTTTTATGCATGTCATTTACCAGTATCCTTCCTAGGCTATGTATACATGTTTTGTGCCTGATATACCAGTTTGATAGTGCTCATCCCTTCACCATCTTTAATAGTATATTACAGCAGTAGTTTTAAAGTAGGTTGTAGCATTTGTTTTTTAGATAAAGAGAAAAAAAAGAGAATCTCTAATAATTCTTTCGGTCTAGACCGAATTACTGTCTTTGTATTTGATTATTCGTTACCATAATTCTTTTCAGTGATGGAGCCAAGTACCTGTGTGAACTTCTGGAGCCGCTTCCAAAAGACGAACACGAAGAATGGATTGAAAAAGTTGTGGAGGCCGTTCAAAAGCTACCCATTAACTCCACAATGATATCAAAGGATGCTATTCACAAGGCTGCTCAGGTAAGACATTTGTTGTGATATAATGTGAAAAGGTAATGAATATTTATTAATAAAGTAGTCTAATATGTGTACAAAGATGGAGTGAAAAGTCAGTGAGGTTCCAAATCTATCCATTTTATTTCAGATACCATTCATTTATTCCTAGTCATTTAGTGAAGATATGGCATGGACTGCACTGCAGTAGGAATTTATTATTCAATTTCTTTTTCAGGATGTTAGTGCATCAGAAAATGATGATATGGAAAACCTTCTTCAAATTATTGACATCTTTAAAGTTCCAAAGTTAATGTACCATATTGAGCGAAGAAAATTCATGCTAGCACCCACTGTTGCAAGGAATCTTCATGGGGATGCACCAGATAAGGCCACTCTCTTTAGAGACAGGTATTTGTTGACAAAATATGGCACTGTCGATATGTGATTGAAGGTATATCTTTCATGTGAACAAAGATACTTATCAGATGAAATGAGACTGAGGCATTTTAAGAGAGGAATATAAAAATGTGATGCTCAAGTTGGACTCGACTCATCAGATAATACAATTGATATGATACATTTTTATTTTTATCTTGTAAAGAGGAGTACTTTGTAGAATTCATATTTTAACATTCCTTATTGCGATTCTCATAATATGTCATATATTTGAAAATTTTTCATTTGTGTTTTATAGATTTATGAGACTGGTCTGCTAGAAACAAACAATTATATAGGAAATAAAAGACAAAATTTGTTTTTCTTTTGTAGATGATTTTATATATGTTACACAGACTTAAAAATGAATGATTCAGATGGTATTAAACACAATTACATTGAGAAAATATGTTAATGAATGGGCTTCATTTGCAGTGAGTAAAGATTGAATCAGTTCCCAAGTTTACCCTAATTCTTCATTCTTAGTTATTTCCCATTTCATGATAAAGTCCATATCAGTTTGTCTTCAGAGTAGCAAACATTTAAGCATTCTTGATTTCAATGAATGATCAGGTACACCATGGTATATCAGCGAACATGCAACCACGAGCTTTTTCGCCGTCCTGCAGTGGGTGCCAATGAAGATAAGAGATTTGGTCTGATGAAGGTAACAGTACTGGACAAGTAAAATTATTTGTGGAAAATTATTGTCCATTCAAATTGATCTGTAAACTATAACTGTTATAACTATTATTTACACTGTTGAACATATTCTTTCCAATTTAAGGAAGTGGTGGTGGAACTCCTATAACATTATATCTTTTATTACATGATACTAGGTTGAGTTCCTGTTAGGATCAAGCAGTCGGCAGGATGATGTAGTGGTATTAGGCCTGTTAACTCAGCTAGTGGAGGGCCAGCATCATTTGGAGGATGACACAGGAGCTGTAACTCTTAACCTAACTAATTCCAAGTTTCACACAGGTAAGTTGTGTATAAACTAGTCACGGCTATTCAATCTGCACAAAATATAGTATTGCCCTTATTACTATGCTTGCTTCAACAAAGTGATTAAACTGCCCTGTTCAATCCCTTGTCATCAGATCACTTCAGGAAATACTTATTTTTCTTTCCCACACAAGAGCAATAATGGTTATTATTATTCCTAGGTTTGTTTACTCAAAACTGTTTTGTCCTGGTGGAGGGTTGGTATGAAGATGGTGTCCTACATGCCAATGCTGTGGGCCTCCCTCCTCCTGAAACACCAAACTCAACGAGGTGAGTTATTGTAAAAGAATCCTTCGACTAATGGTAGAAATGTAAACCTTTTTATTAGGGTATTTATTAATTGTAATACAAAAAATGGGTATTTGTCATGGTGACTGGTAATTGAAACTGATCTATAAACATTTTCTTTGGGACATAGAAAAAAAACATAATGAGAAGGAATAACTTTATGAAGCAAAAGATGTAATTGATGCATTGCAAGTCATCTGATGAAGATTTAAATCAAAACATGTTATTCTCATGTATACCTTTTCTACTTTTTTTGTAATAAACTTTATCTATCATTTTTATTGTCTGATTGGTGTCATTTGTTACCCATAGAGCACTTTTAGGGAATGTGAACTACTTTGGAGGCCAAGGAAATGTTTGTGCAAAAAACGTTCTCAAGCTACAGCAAGCTGAACAGGAGAACCAAGAGTCTATGTTTGTGGTGATGTCAGATGTATGGTTGGATAAGATAAAGGTAAGAGTTAATGTGTATCTTCTGGTGTACCCTTTTCTAGTTCTTACTTTTTAAAAATAAGAATACACATTGCATCACTAGTGATTTTATGCAAGATCTAGAATAGTATTTTTCAAATCTCTCTCTCTCTCTCTCTCTCTCTCTCTCTCTCTCTCTCTCTCTCTCTCTCTCTCTCTCTCTCTCTCTCTCTCTCTCTCTCTCTCTCTCTCTCTCTCTCTCTCTCTCTCTCTCTCTCTCTCTCGTGATTTAGTATATATATATATATATATATATATATATATATATATATATATATATATATATATATATATCTGTGTGTGTGTGTGTGTGTAGAGAGTGACCTATGACACAGTGCAAGCTCTGTGTTGTTCCAGATAGGTTTTATTTCAAAATGAGCAAGTGGGACAGGACATGGCCCATCCTTTCTTGCTGTCTTTCCTTCATTTGTAGTACATATATACTTCAACTACTTTTATATTAGTCATATTGTAGTATTTTACCATATTAATAGATTGATATTACGCATCTGACTAGCTTTATAAATGTTGTGATAGATTGAAATTATAGCAATTTGTCCATAACATCTCATAATATAAGTAATGTAGTTTTATGGGAGGGCAAATAATAACCATGACCTGCAAAAAGAACATGCAGTAATGAGGGAAGAGGAAAGTGACTTGTGTTACAGCTGTGAGTGCCACTGCTCAGAACAGCTGTGCTGGTACAGATGCACCCTGAAATATATGACTAGATTAATTTTGGTTGATTTATTTCTTATTTTCTTAAATATTTTTTTTCTTTTTATCCAAATTAGGTAATGGAGAAGTTGAGAACACTTTTCACTGGTTATGCACAGTTTCCACCAACAGCATTCATATTTTGTGGTAACTTCTTGTCAGCTTGTCACGGATCTCAGCAGGTTAGTGAATATTTTCTGTGTGTATGATATGTACATTATTGTTTATTGCATTCAGTAGCAGTATGCCCACTCACACAAAACCCACACACCTGTACAACCATATCCACCCCCACACACACGCATATATGCACACACAAGTATGTACACATGCAACCCTGCCCCCAACACACACATGCAGATTTGGAAATGAAAGAAATTTAGATATAATACTAGTGATGAATTTTGTCTATATGTCTAAGAGGTAATCACAAAAGCACTGACAACTATAGTATAAGATTCAGGCTCCTTTATTGATATGTTGGAAATCTCCCTCTTTCCTCTTTGGGTGTAAGATTCTCTCTCTACCTTAAGATATCCTTATGCTTTTCTTTCATTAATTGTAGTGCTTCTTAAGATTAACTCTGTTGTGATTCAATATATTCATTATGTTGCAAATGATATCTTATGAAACCTTCCAGGCTGCAGATGTCCGTCAAGCACTGTCTGCATTGGGTGACCTTATTGCTGAATTCCCAGATTTGCAGACCAATTCGAAGTTTATTTTTGTTCCTGGACCGAGTGACCCTGGCCCAAGTAACATATTCCCAAGGTATCTTAGAATGAAATCTACTGAGACTGACGCATCCAGTTTTGAATATGTTAATAAGTTAGTAAACATCCTTGTTATGGGATTTGGTTGTAATTTATTGGTAACAAGATTACAATAGGTAATATATGTTTATAATTTTTTGCATAAGTCACTTTGGCATGAGGCAAAAGAAAAGATGCAATTTTATGTATAACTAATGCTGCAGGTACTGCATACTGTATCAATTTTGTGATACCCTCTTATATATCTGGTCTTTGTTTTCACTGAATGGTTTGAATGAAGAATTTTTTATATGGTTTTAAGGTGTAACTTTGGTATTGCTTTTACATTCAGTAATTGGCTTGAGTAAATAGGCAAATAGTATTAAGTATATTTATTGTACTTTTGTTTTTCAGGCCTCCCTTACCTAAGTATGTAACAGATGGTATCAGACGGAAAGTTTCAAATGCAGAATTTGTGAGCAATCCATGCCGCCTCCTGTACTGCACACAAGAGATTGTTATCTTCCGAGAGAACATTGTAGCTAAAATGTGCCGCAACTGTGTGTACTTTCCAAATAACTCTGATGATATTCCTGCTCATGTAAGTCATAGTATCCTTTTTAATTATCAGATGCACTGAACTTGTTACAGATGAGGAAACAAAATTTAATAAAACTTTAGATGATTGCCTCATGTTGAATCACTAAGGATATCACTGAAGGATATATTCCATTATTTCATGAAGTTTCAAGTGATTTCTATACAGTTGTTATGATCAGTATGACACAGACTTCAAAATATTTGTATTTGTTTCCCTACATGGATAAATTATCAGTTGTATATTATCAGGAAATTACACCCTATTGCCATTAACTTAATCTTTGATCTTTGTCTCTTTCCAGTTTGCAAAGACTATGATCTGCCAAGCACATCTTGCTCCATTGCCTCTTCATGTCCTGCCTGTATACTGGGGACTAGACCACTGCCTTGCCTTGCATCCCACTCCAGACCTCATCATTACAGCTGATAAGGGAGATGCCTTCACTACAGTACAAAATCAGTGCATTGTTATGAATCCAGTAAGTATGATTTGTTTGTATATTACACATGGAAGGAATTATACAAACTTAGAATAACATTTGAATTGAATCAAGTTCTTTATCTTTATTGAGATTATGTCTTAACATTTGATCCCACTGGTTCATAAGTAACTAGAGTAGCTTATCAACTTCAGATTTACAGGTTCAATTTTTTCAAAAATTCCACCCATTCCTCATTTTCAACTTAGTATCTTCAGCCAAGTGGACAGCCAAATTGGAGATGAGGATATGTAGGAAATCTTAAGAATGTTTATATCATTAATTGTAGAAGAAATTTAATAAATAAGGAATAAAAATATCAACTGTAGTGCTATTACTGGGCTTGTTTTTAACATAACTTGAATGTAGAAAGCACAAAAAGAAATGAGCAAGAGATTAAAAGCACAAACCAATTTAAAAAACAAAACAAAATTTTTGAGTCAGAGTTAAGTGGATAAAACATAAAGGAGGGCAGTTCCAAAACTTAGAAGAAATATAGGGGAATTCAAAATATAAACATACAATTACCATAGTCCCTCCAAAAAAAAGGGGAAGAAGGACAGGAGCTCAGTTGTAATAAAAAAAAAAAAAAAATGAAAATGGACAAAATGACTATTATCCATTATATTAACCGTTATTCCACATAATCGTTTCCTCCAAACAGTATTCAAGATAATATTACTAATCCGAGTTTGTTTCACAAATACTACAGATAGATAGAACCAAGTGGTGGAAAATGCATGAGTCCTAGAACCTTTCTTGTGCTTTGTATTACTGAACTGTTACCTTTGTGATTTTCATTGAATGACAAAAACTATTGGTGAGCTTTTGAACCATAGACATAAATTTAACAGTTCACAGATCTTAAGGGAAAGGGGTTGAGAAAGAGAAGACTTTCTCTTCCTCAACCCCTGTGCTATAGATATGTAACTATACAGAGTTATTGGTTGGATCATACTTGTTTATGTATGACAATTATTATTGATTAATTAATTTATTTTATCATTTTATCTATTCTGTTTCTTTATTTTGTCCAGTGCTAGCTAATTATTTCATATTCAAACTGAAAAAGTGTATCAAATTTTGGTTATATTTCAACCATTTTATGCATAGTCAAAGCATTTAACTCCTATTGTTTCGAATATATTGCAAGCATGTTTATACTAGATTTGATTGCAAATAAACTATATATATAATGGTTTATAAAAGAATTCTGAAGAAATAAAATGTATAAAATGCATATAGTATCTGATGGTGTATATCTGCATATGCATTTAGCAATGGTGGTATCACTTGAATACCATGACGAAACTACCGTGTGGGTTTTATGGCCCAGCTTCAATTACAAGTGAAACTTGACCATTTACAGAACAAAGAAATGGTGGAAGAATGAAAAAATACAATGCAAACTGGAGTATCTGGTAGTGGATAACGAGTAAATTAACAAATAATTTCTTAGTTGTTTTACTATAGTTACCCGTCAACATATATTAAGGAAAACGGAGTGAATAATAAGGGGTGACTATAACACTGACAATAAATTCCATCAGTGAACTGAATTTTATTTATTTATAACTTTATTTTCTCAAGACATGATAAGGATGAAATCTTCAGTAAATACAACGGTAATTCGGCCTTGAGAATCCCTACCCAAGGACCATATTATCTCGCTTCAACTCCTCTGCCCTGCTCAAAAAAAAAAAAAAATAAAATAAAATAATAATAATAATAAAATCGTCTATTTGATGAGAGAACCTTTAGGGTATAAAACCGTTTTATCATGTCTGCTTCTAGAAAGAATAACATAAGAACGAACCAGGTGTCCCTTGCAAGACAGGCTATATAACTATCTTATTGGTTTGCTTTCCCGAAGAATATAACAAGAGCGAATTCTAAAAGGTATAGTGACAGACTATCCCACACCATATCTATTGCTCCACCTCTTGCATATCAATTTCCTCCATCCCCAAACCTACACAACCCATTATCCCAACCCATTTCTCTAGACTCCCCCTAACGTACCACTAAACAAAACTACTTCTCTCACACCCATTTAATAAAGGGAAAAGAGATGAGCCATAAAACCCATAGGGGTAAGTTCCGTATGTATATACATATATGATACCAGTTATATGCATGTGACTATATGTACATTGCTACATACAAAGTGAAAAAAATAAAAACGGGTATAAACAGAGTATATATTGATGTTATGGCTTAGTTAATGAAAGGGTAAGGGTGCCCCCTAATGATTTAAACGTTGTTATCGTAATCTGAACAATTTATGAGTGACTTGTAACCTCTTGCAAAACAGTTCATATTGCTCTTGCAATGTTAATGACGCTCCAGGGTACCCCTATTAAATGAAAATAATTGTCATAGTCTATTTATTCCTCTTTAATAAGGCTAACATAACTTTTTTTTCCTGATAACCGGTTTAAACAAAATTCTTCTTTCTCAAGTATACAGGCCATACTAGAAGAAAACCGTAACATAATACAAATGTGCGTGGAGACTGACGGAATTCCATGCATAGACCTACATCCGTATTAGTCGAGCGAGTGATGACTACTAACTACAAACTGTTCCATATATATTCGACAAATATATCAAATATATCCTGATTATCGCGTTCTAATGTGACACTTTGAGAACATTGTAGTAATGTCATTTATGTACAAAAATATATAATATCAGCATCTGTATCACTAAGTAGTGAGGAACTGGTAAGCTGAATCATTGGGGGAAAAAGTCTAAGAACTTCCTTGGACTTTTAGTTGGGAAAGCTGCCTTAGTATTTCTACAAAATCTCTCTTGTGATAGCTCAGAACTCCCTTGCTGATATGTCCATTTCATCATATTTATGACATTGTGATGAGAAGCTAAAGTAAATATCTATTTGCGCATTATTAAGAATAAAAAACACCGGTCGAGATAATCCCCCTATTATGCATGTGCATTAATTATCTTTATTTAGCTATTACAGCAAGTTGACCAACTAATATGTTCTGTGGATGATAGCCAACATTGGTATCTTTTAAAACCAATTCGAAAAACATAATAGAATACTACGAACTTATATAATTTCGGTCTTTTTATACTTTTTAATTTCTAAAAGACTATGGAATTAATCACATATAATATCATAAAGAAAACTGGAAGAATGCGCCACAAAAAGACGAAATATAAGTAAAGAGAATAATCTTTGCCCTCGTATCCCACTCGTGGCAGAATAGTAAACACGTTGATACAACACGTGCGGCACAAGGGCGATATTTTCCAATTTTTGTATTTAACGCTATAGTTACAAAGAATTTACCACAATGCAACAGAGTGACGATGTGAGTTCATGTTTCTGTTTATTAATATATTATATTATTGGGTTCAGAGATTATCATAGCTGTAGTAGCTGTACGAGAAAGTTCACCTTCACAGATAGGCGACAGATAGTTATTATAATTATGTACATTACTTCCCGTAAAATGTGTATGTACACTGGGGCACCAGATAGGATTGTTTTGGTGTGATTGTGCATTTGTAACTTTTATGCGCATCGTGTAGAGTGGGAAAAATAAGAGTGTTACATGTATGTTTTGTTCTGAAGGGTTAATATTTGGGTATACAGAAGTTTTAGTTTTACACAGCCATATGGGGCATGGTAAAGTTTGCCTGAAATGGACAAACCAACAAAATTAAGACACTTTTCATCTATGATAACAAGAAAATTATGCAAGTTGATGATGAGGAAATTGTAGAACATGTAATAGTTGGGTATACACCAGACTGTAGAGTTTGGTCTGTGCGGGGAACGCGTTCCCCCTGCAGATCAAATACATTACTGTATGTGGTATTTGATGTTCAGGAAAAAAAGTCTAATGTAGTCATTGTAAAACTGTATGGCTTCAGCAGTCCTGGATAATGATGTAGTAGGTATAGATATCTGAAAGACAAATCATCATTCATTTTTGCAGTGTCAGTAGTACTCTGTAGTATGGTTTATATGTAGCTCCTAGTGTCCACATCATAATGTCATATCATATTGTTAAGAAACTGGTCATCCTTCCAATAGGATTATTCAGTGAATGACACATAAAAAGTTGCAAAATACAAATTTTGCCTCAGATATGGCAGGATACACATAATGGGAAATCAATATGGCTATGACTGAAACCTCAGCAGCAAATACTGTAGTCTATGTTGCCATTTAAGGATTAATTATCGTCTCCACATGTGCTGTACACTTCATATGCTTATAACCTACATTCACATCTCATCCCTATTTTTGCCACCAATATTTACACAGTAATACTTTCTCAAATATATATTCACTTTCTCACAATCATACATTCTCAAATACATACAACCATCTCATTAGATTTATAAAGGAATAACAAAGTCAGAATTCTACAAGAAGCTTTATGTGTATTGTTTATTTTGTGGTATATAACTCTGATAGTTCTTGATGATATTCCTTTTTCTTCAGGTGGTGTGGACCATCATCAACAAGTCGTTTTGTTCCTTTAAGATTTCGTAAGTAACCCTTCTTTTATTGTCTTATTTGATTAATAAGACACTTTATATCTGCAATAAGAAAAGTCTCATTCTTCTGTATTTCCCACATTAGTAATTAATATTTATATATTGTATATTTTATACCCACAGAACTATATCACAAAAATTTTGCCGAAATGAATTCAACTTGACTGGGCTGTGCAGTAGAAGTTCATGTCCACTTGCCAACAGCCAGTATGCTACAGTAAGAGAAGAAAAAGGTATCATATATCTATATATGAGAACAGCAGAAAGGTAATATTTCCTCTAGTGATCTTCATTGTAATTATCAAAATACAGGGTCTCCTTGAGCTTTTAGGTGATATTTCAATTATACATTGCTCATAACACACAATTTTCATATAAGAATAATTGCTGTTTTAGATTGCTATGTTCAGTTGTATTTTCTTCATTAGATGAGGCTAACATATATCAGTCTTTTAATTCATGAAGTAAAGTTTAAAATGACTATTGACTCAATTTTTTAGACCAATAAGGACTCTATTCTACTTCTAGTATTTACTTGTTAGATATCTGACTTTTATAATGCTCTCTGCATTACCTCTGTATTATGTATTCTGTGTTATACCTTCTGCACTAAATGATAATGACTATTCATATTTTGAGTTTCCAATATCACAGTCACTTCAAAGAGGTATTGTTTGTATATGTTTTACCAACTCGTGTAGAGCAGTTATTAGATACTTAAACTTCACTCAAGGTAATAGTGTCTGTTGAAGATTGATTTGTCAGTACTATAAAGCAGACATAAGAAAAAGTTAGAATTATTATCAATGTATGACAATAGATACCTTGATACACTACAATTATTGGGCTAACAGTAACTATAACTTTACATGATGGAAGAAAGAAAAAGAATCTGTATTGCAGAAAGTTTTTAAAATTATCTCTCTATGTGGTAGATGATATATATGGTGTGGATTTCTTACCCTGTATGCATTTTTACAGATGCCCATTCCCAGCAAAACAATGGGAGAAAGTCAAACTTTCTCGGAATTTTGTCAAAGCTCTGCAACAAATCGACGAAAATCTGGTGTTCTGGAAGAAGTATTTCCGCCAAAAATGCAGACAGAGGCTTCTGAAAATCACACAGTATTTGACTCGTATGAGAAAGCTGAAATTAGGAAGGAAGTAAGTAAAGGTGTTTGTTTGTGTATAACATACGATTTCTGTCTTTATACATTATGGGATATTGCATAGAATTTATTTTAGCCAATGAATAATGAAGGCTGGTTTATGTACAAGTTAAATTTAAAGAAAAAGATGTAATCTATTATGAAATGTAACATTTATCTCCTAATTAACAACGAAGTTTAAAGCTTCCTGTGGGCAATACAGTTGCTTGATCTTTTATTATTTTGATTTTGATGTTTATGGTAAGAACATTTTGGACACTTTTTAAAGGATGACTTCTATTTTGTTTTGTCCAGCATGTCACATACTAGAGAACAACAACTACCCTATTTCATCCTTTAAAGCTTAGAAGTTGCAGGAGTAGAAAGAAGTGAATAAGAACATTAACAAAAAAATAGAAAAAAGAGAAAAGGTGAATTTAGGAATCAGATACAAATACTATATGGAATTGTTGACAGAAACTTATGGGATAGCAAGAGTAATCTTGAGGGAATGACATACTGTAGAGGTGTCCTTAATAACTGAATTTTAAATCTGAATTAGAGTATATAATGACAGATTCCATTTTGATTCTGATATAAATTGTTTATGGATAGAGATTTTGATTCTTTTATTCAGTGTGATTTGATGTTCCTAGATCAGTGTCAATATCACCATTATACATTAACAGCATTATTATTATTAATATTAATATAATTATAATGAAGATTATGATCATTATCACTGTCATTATCTTTGGCATTATCATTATTATTATCATACTCAGTATCATTATTATTAACCTCATGTCCCAGGGTTGACTTAATGCCAAAAGGTCTAATGTCTTGATGTGAGTAAGCATGGTGGCATGTATCATATGTAGGAAACACGTTTTTTCATGACACATTTTCATGCCATATGTACAATGATAAAGTTTTGGTTTGTGGCTTTGATACAGACATGTTTGATGATATAAGGCCTTCATGCTTTTTATGAAAGAAATTAACACAAAAGCTTCCAGCCACCTCAATGCTTAGTCCACATGGTCAGAACTGTGTCTGTTAGGGCATAACTTGCCTATAGGGAGACAGCCTTTCTCATCAAAGCATATGATATTTATGGTTCATGGAAGCAGTAAGATAATATTTCTTCATTAATTCACACAGGAATATCATATACTGTTCACAGATAACTAAAATAACTGGACCCTTTCAGGAAAAAGTTGATTCCATTAAGACGGAAACAGGAAGTGCGATTGAAGAGACGTGAAGAGAAAGCTCTTGTTGCAGCGAGAATTGACAATGCTATTGAGAAACAGCTTTTGCAGAGACTCAAGGAGGGAACGGTAAGGAAGATAATGTTTGTTTTTTGTCATGTTTGTATAATAGGGGGGGGGGAAATTGTAATAGAGGGTATGTGATTGATTGGTTGAGGGTATATGTGTGCATGTATTCATATGCCTGTACCCATATAAAAGAACATTTGATGCAATTAATTGGTTCTGCTTTGCAGTATGAACGTATATACAACTTCCCACAAGAAGCCTTTGATGTGAGGGTTGACGGCGAAGAAGTAGAGAGCGATATTGATGAAGTGGAGTATGATGAAGATAGAGAAGAAGAGGTGGAGACAGATGAAGATGTGGAAGGACAGTTGGAAAAAGAAGTCGTAAATGATGATGATGATGATGACGATGAAGATGACGATGATGATGATGAGGTAAGTTTGTTCATTTATAGTTGAATTATGATTGTTAGGACAAGCAAAAAACAAAATTACAGTTCCAGTAACTTTTTAAGATAGGTGTGGGATGTTCGTTGCAGACTAACCTTTTTGTAGACTGTTTTTTGGTAATAATTGTTGGTGCTAAGTTTTCCTATCTTTATGAATTTGCTTCAGTGTCAAGGGAATTATTTTTTTCTAGGTATTTGAATCATCAATATTGTTATTGGTTTTACAAATTACCATTACTTTGTTATTTTTATTGCTGTTGTTTTTATTTTTCATTTAGCTTTTAGTATATAGGGCTTTTGTTTACAGGCAGATGCTGCTGCTGTTATTGTGGTTGTTATTATTGTTGTTGTTGTTGTGAACACCATCAGTATTTATTTTTATATTTTGGATCTTTTATGTGTAGTGATCTTTTAATCCAGTCATGACTAGGAAATTTTTTCATTTTTAATTTTATGAGCTTGCTATGGCAAGGATGATGATTTGTTCTAGATGGTGATTGTGTTTGCACTGTAGTTACAGTTCTTTTTTTCTTTTGTTGTTTGTTATGTAGCTGATAGTGTAGTGTTTGATGAGCTTTTTATTAGGAATATATGTTCCCCTGGACATTTATTCCTATATATGTCTTCTGACCATCACAGAGTCCCTGGTAGGGGGTTTGGGAACTTTTGGCCTGTGGTGATGGAGGAACCAGTTGATGTGTAGATGCATCTGATTTGTGGTGATGGTTGTATGATACTTTGGTGTTAAAGGGATTCCATTTTGTAATTATCTTGATAGTATAGAATAGATGTTAATCGACAAAGATTTTTTTTTTTTTTTTAAATTTTATTATGATTAAGTTTTTTTTTTTTTAGATATTCTCTCAAAACTTTGATTAAAGTTGGATATAGCAGTGACCAAATTGAATCCATTATTGTTAAAATGAACACAAATACTATGTTCTAGAATGCTTAGTCATAAATTAACATAAAGAATCTACTCCATATTACTTTAACTTTAACATTCCTTTACATTTTCAGTTAAGTAGTGATGAAGACGACTCTGGTGACGAAGAAGAGGATGATGAAGAAACACGGGAATTTGTTGCTGACTTCGATGAGAGTGATGAAGAAGACTTTGAGGTACTTGTGAATTTATTTTTTCTGTAATATCGTAGACAGTATGTGTGTATCATCGTGTAGCAGTTTTTTTTTTTATTATCATTTTCATTATCAGTAGCATAACCGATTGGTACTGAGTACATGCACTGTTCACTGTGATGTTGTTTTATTAATTTTGCTTGCACTGCGATTGTTTCACACATTCTTATTCACCAAGGAATCAATTACTAGGCCTATCTAATCTTGCCTTTTTATCCTCTTTCTTGATTTTTTTATTTATTAATTGATTTATAATGATTTTGACTGTTGATATCATTATTAATTTGCAGTACAGGATCATTAACAATTATGCTACAATTGAGAACAGAGCTTTCTCTGAGAATTCAAGGAATGGAGAAAATATATGAGGTTTGATAGGGACTGTTTTTGATTTGTTATTAATTTTATTTATCTATTTATAAGTATATTTGTTGTATATATGTATTTATAATATTTTTATGTATGATTTTTTTTAGGGGGGGGGTGACAAGTTACTTGATTTTCATTACTTTTTTTGTTTTCTTCATCTGGAAGAAAAAAGGTTCTGGAAGTGGACTTAATTTTATTTATCTATTTATAAGTATATTTGTTGTATGACCTTAACAATTCATCCGTTTGGAATTACAGAGTGCTGCAGATCGCCTGGGGGACATCAGCGAGGATTCGGATGAAGGCAGCGATGACGATGATGAGGTCGACGACAAAGAGGAAGAGAGAAGGAAAGTCATGAAAGCCAAGCCCAAGGTGATCAAGCGACGAGGGAAAGCTCAGTTAGAAGTGGAATACGAAGAACCTGAAACGGCGAAGAAGATTAGACTTACTTCGTAATGCCATTGAATTTATGTGCTAATGTATATTGTTGTTTGTATTTTTTCTTTTTTCTTTATTTTCTTATTATATGGGAGTAGGTGCTAATGTATATTGTTGTTTGTATTTTTTCTTTTGTATTGGTGTATTGGCATTCTGTCTTCATTGACTTTATTATTATTATGATATTTATTATTATTATTTTTATTATTGTTATTATTATTATTACCATTATTATTATTATAATATCATTATTTTTGTTATTATTATTACTATCATGGTCATTATTAATAATGATATTAATATGTATTGAGGTGATGTCTCTTTACAGTTTGACAATGCTATACTGTAAAGAGACATTATATATCTTTTGAGACATTTGACTGTTGAACACTCACATACATCCACATTCATATACGTACAAACACATAAGCCACATTCATAAACTTACCAATAAATATGGAAAGAACGAAGCTGTCTTTTTTATGATCCTCAATCTCAAACCTTCACTTCTCTATTTATGTATATAAAGGAGAGAGAGAGAGAGAGAGTGTGTGTGTGTGTATGTGTATGTACAGTATGTGAGTGTCTATATCTATCCCCCCAATCCCATGTCCGTTGCTACCGTTGGGGGCATAATAGATGAACCATATTCATGTTGACAAATGTGGAAAGGTATGAATGAGAACGAATATCTTCACAATACAAGAGATGTATTTAACTGGTTTCGATTATATCTTCGTCAGAAATACATCATGTATTTCTGATGAAGATATAATCGAAACCAGTTAAATACATCTCTTGTATTGTGAAGATATTCGTTCTCATTCATACCTTTCCGGCGTAATAGACGTTGAAAGGATGAAAGGTTTTGTGTCAGTCTGGGGAACCATGGGCACAGTATTCCTTTGGTTGATCGTCTAACCCCTGTCCTTCCTCGGGACCCTGAGGAGTAGACCTCTTCTCTTGCTCAAATAAATCAGGGTCACCATGGCCAATAAGGAAAATATTGTACCCTTATTAGGGGCATTAAGGATTGCCCTTTTATCACCTAGCCTATCTGAAATTGAAGTCTCTGGTTTCGTAACCCCTGCCTCTCCCTTGATCTTGGCTCTGACCACTGCTACTGCCACCTCTTCAATGCTTGCTGTCAACTTAATTCAGTGTGAAACATTACTCAACTTTCAGAATACATCCCATCTCTTTGAACATCCCAACCACACCAACCCCTTCCCCGTCAATGTCAGAAATGTTGGCGACTTAACCACCCTGCCAAGTACTGTCGCTCCACAGTCGGCTTTCCCTCTATGTGGTGGTTCTCTTTATGTATTTCATAGGCACTGCCTTGCTTAAAAGTTCGAGTGTGAGGTTGCAGTTCTCAGATTCAAACTCGGCTTCACCTTACGCGAGGCCAGACAGGAAACACACCAGCAAGGTTTTTTCTAGCTATCTGTTCCAGTTCTGTCTTTCATTCTGCTTCTTTCCAAGATGTCTCGGCATCTCCCCTAGTATCTCTTTCCCCTACCCCTTACCATTCTATCCCCTTTTTCTCCCATTCAAATTCTTTTTCCATTTTAAATCCAGATACTCCAATCTTTACGACTTCCCCGATGCCCACCCCTCCTTACTTCACCTGTCGCACCAGGCAATCTAAATGTTCCACCTTATCTTCTCCTAACACATTCTCTCCTACACATACCCCTTCCTCTGCTCCTCGGACATCCGTTTCTTCTTTTCCTCCTCATAAGAAAACGTTCCTTTTTCAGGCCCCTCCATCCAACACCCTCCAGAAACTTAAGGACATCCAGAGAATACTCCTCTCCCTCATCCACCCTCCAGTCTCTCTACTCCTATTTCCTATACGTGCCCATCCTTCTCATGTTCCCCAACTCCTCTTCCTCCCACTCTCTCCCAACACACCCCATTCTCCATCTGCACCATCCCTCTTGTCTCTCCATTATCCCTTCCGCTACCACCTGGATGCTCACGTGAATGTTTTCTGTCGCAACAATGGCCTTCCTCGGATCCTTCACACTCCTGATGTTCTTCCTGATACTTCATCTCCTTCCCTAGGTTCCTTGTCTCAGTCCCCGGGTCGTTCTCCTACTTCTCCGACACCCATTTCTACCCTTATTAAACGCTGATTGCTTCATAATGGCTCTTTTTCGCCGTTCTTCATGTTATATTCCTCTCCCTTCCTTAGACGCATAGATACCCTCCATTTGATCTAATCGTCTTTTGGTCTTAACTCCTCCCTTTTCCTTATCTCCATCTTACTCTATTTGCTCCCCCCTGTGTGCAAGAGCTTTATCTACGATCACTTATAATAATTGTAAACCTTGTCACAACCCCAACTATGAATACCTCATTTTCTTCAAATGAAAATTCATAGTCAACTGCCCTGATATCAAAATCTATGTAAGTATTAGAAATGTATTACCTGATATTCCCACCGGGTCAGTAGTTTTCCTCCCTGTGGAACATGTACCCCAAGGGAAAGAGAACAGCTGGTGTATATGAGGTTTCCTGATTTTTTTTTTCATAACATCTCTGCAAGCTTATTTGGATAGAATAGTATTATTACATTGCACGGGGAATTAGGGATGTTCATTGTTGATATGGTGATTCTTCGTGAATCACCATATGTGTGTGTGTGTGTGTGTATGTGTATGTGTATCTGTATGTGTGTCTGTTTGTGTGTGCGTGTGTGTGTGTGTGTATAAATATATATATATATATATATATATATATATATATATATATTATATATATATATATATATTATATATAATATGTATATATAATATGTGTGTGTGTGTGTGTGTGTGTGTGTGTGTGTGTGTGTGTGTGTGTGTGTGTGTGTGTGTGTGTGTGTGTGTGTGTGTGTGTGTGTGTGTGTGTGTGTGTGTGTGTGTGTGTGTGTGTGTGTGTGTGTGTGTGTGTGTGTGTGTGTGTGTGCGTGTGCACGC
>NW_020869735.1:312176-322176 GCF_003789085.1 Penaeus vannamei | reverse complement strand
AATACCGATCTAAATATTATCATTATGGTTATCATTATTGTCACTGCTATTATTATTATCATTCTCCTTATCATTATTATCATTGTTATTATTAGTTTGCTTTTTGTCGACTAAATTAAAATATTTTTCATTCTGATTCACGCACACACACATAGACACACACACATACATACACACACATACTCAACCAGACACACATACATACACACACATACTCAACCAGACACACACACATACATACACACACATACTCACAGACACACACACACACACAGCCAGACACACACACACACACACACACACACACACACACACACACACACACACAACCAGACACATGTTCTCATACATACAATTGCTCAATCTTCTTTTCTGTCTTTTCTCTTCCTCTCTCTACTGCCAGTTATTCCATTTTTCTTGCGATTCGTGCATTCTTTTATCATTTCTTTTCTTCCTGTCTTTTATTTATCTAATTAGGCTATATTCCTTATTCTTTTAGTTTTATCAGATTTTTTTAATTGCTACTTTTCAGTTCGTTTATTTAATTAATTTTCACGTTTCTTTAGTTATGAATTTATTTTCTTTCGTTTTTTTTTCCTCGTTTATTTTTTTTTCTTTTATTTATTCACATATTTGTATTAATTCCCTTCTTCGCTTTCTTGACTTGTCTCTCCTCTATCTCTCTCTCTTTCCCATTTATCATTTCTTTTCTGTTTATTAGACATTATTTATTTCTTATTTCTCTCTTATTACATCTTTATTTATTATTTGTCTGTTTGTTTCTTATCTATTATATTCCTTTATTTATTTTTTTTTTTTCCTTTTTGCGTCTTCGTGTCATTCGTTTTCTTCTTCTTTCCAGTTTTTGATTTTCGTCTTTTCCCCCCTTCTGTTTTCCCTTCCCCATGCCTCTTCCATTCTTTTTTTCTGTTTTGTTTTTGATTTCATTCTTCTTTGTTTCCTCTTTTCCTCTCGCTTTCCTTCTCATTTCCTCTTTTCTTCTTTCTCTTTGTCTCTTCCCTTCTTTTTTTTCTTTTCTTCTTTTCTCTTTCTCCTG
Organism: Penaeus vannamei; assembly: GCF_003789085.1. Classification (NCBI taxonomy): domain Eukaryota; kingdom Metazoa; phylum Arthropoda; class Malacostraca; order Decapoda; family Penaeidae; genus Penaeus; species Penaeus vannamei. The sequence continues at coordinate 321,119 of NW_020869735.1, read as the reverse complement.
TTTCGTCTTCTTTTCTTTTCATTTCTTCTTACCTGTTTCGTTTTTTCCTTCACTTTGTCCCTTCTTCTCCTTCTGTTTTTCCTTCGCTCTGTTTCCTCTTCGTCTTTCGTATTTTCTTCGCTTTTGCTTTCGTTCTGCCTGGCGTTATTTCTTTTTCTCCTTCATTTTCTTCTCTTTCTCTCTTTACCTCCTCTCTCTTATTTCTATTTGCTTCCTTGTCCTCTTCCATTCTTTCCCCTTCCTTGCCTCCCCCTTTTCCTCTTTCATTCTTTCTCTTTCCTTGCCTCCCCTCTTTTCCTCTTTCATTCTTTCCCCTTCCTTGCTTCCCCCATTTTCCTCTTTCATTCTTTCCCCTTCCTTGCTTCCCCCTTTTCGTCTTTCATTCTCCCTTCCTTCTTCCCCCTTTCCTCTTTCATTCTCCCCCTTCTTGCTTCCCCTTTCGTTATTTTCCTTCTAGGTATCCCGTTTTCTGGATTCGCCTCTTGCCTGCCCCTGCCACCCCCCCTCCCCCTGGCAACCCCTATCACCTGTCCCCTCCCCCCTTCTTCCTTTCTTCTCCTCCTCTCCACCTCCGCTGTGTTTTTTGAATAAACCGTCAACCGCAGATGGCATGGGGGGGAGGGGGCGTGTCTTCCCTCCCCCCTCTACCACCCCTTTTATGCCCCTCCCCCTTCTGGCCTCTTTAGCCTGTACCTCGCCCTACTACTTCTCTTTAGATCTGGTCCTGACCCTCCCCAATCCCCTTTAGATCTGTTCCTTCCCCAACTATCCCCTCTATGTCTGTTTCTTTCCCTACTATCCCCTCTAGGTCTGTTTCTCTCCCTACTATCCCTCTAAGTCTGTTTCTCCTCCTACTTCCCCTCTAGGTCTTTTCCTCCTCTACTTTCCCTCTAGATTCTGCATCTCCCCTCCCACCCCTCTAGGTATGCTTTCTCCCCTCTACCCCCTTTAGATTGCCCCTCCCTCACCCACCGCCTCTGATCCGACCTCCCCCTCGCACTCCCCCCATCTCTTGCAGCTCCTACACCCGCTACCCCCTATCTACCTTACACCTCTTGCATTCTACCTCATGCCTCTCCCCATCCCCATCTCTTTCTTCACCTTCTCCCTCTTCTTCCCTTCCTACATTCTTCTTCCTTTTATCCCCTTCCTCCTCCTCAACCCTATTCCCCCATCATCTTTCCTCCCTCATTCTCCCCTTCTCCCAACCGTCACCTCCTCCTTTCTCTCCCATCCCCTTTCCTCTTCCAGTCTTCTCCTATCCTCCCTCCTCCTTTCCTATTCCTGCATCCCTTCCCTCCCTCCTCTCTTCTCCTCCACCCCCTCCTTCCTCCATCCTCCCTCCTCCTTCCTTCTCCCCATCATCCTCCCTCCCTCCTCCTTCTCCCCTTCTCCTCCACCCTTACCCTTCCTCCTCCTTTCTCCACCCCTACCCCTCCATCCTCCACCCTCACCCTTCCTCTCCTCCTTCCTTCTCCCCATCCTCCTCCTTCCTCTCCATCATTCCCCTCCCTCCTTCTCCCTCTTTCTGCACTGACGAATCAAAGCCCTGCGTCTTTTGTTGTTTTCGACCCTGTTATGGGTCTGTTCCTGACGGTGGGGAGGGAGGGGTTGGTTAGGGTGGGAGTAGGTAGGGGGAGGGGTTGGTTGGGATGGGGGTAAGGGAGGGGTTGGTTGGGATGGGGTAAAGGGGGTAGGGAGGGGGAGGGGTTGGTTGGGGCGGGGGTAAGGGAGGGGGAGAGGTTCGTTGGGGTGGGGGTAAGGGAGGGGTTGGTGGGGTGGGGTAGGGGGGGGAGGGGTTGTTGGGTGGGGGTAGGGTAGGGGAGGGGTTGGTTGGGGTGGGGTGGGAGGGCGAGGGTTGGTTGGGTGGGGGTAGGGTAGGGGGAGGGGTTGGTTGGGGTGGGGGTAAGGGAGGGGTTGGTTGGGATGGGGGTAAAGGGGGTTGGTTGGGGTGGGGTGGGGAGGGGAAGGGATTGGTTGGGATAGGGGTGGGGAGGGAGGCGTTGGGGTGGGGGTAGGGTAGGGGGGGTTGGTTGGGTGGGGGTGAGAAGGGGGAGGAGTTGGTTGGGATGGGGTAAAGGGGGTTGGTTGGGGTGGGGAGGGGAGGGGTTAGTTGGGTGGGGTGGGAGGGGGAGGGTTGGTTGGATGGGGTAAGGGAGGGTTGGTTGGGATGGGGGTAAAGGGGTAGGGGGGGAGGGGTTGGTTGGGGTGGGGGTAAGGGAGGGGTTGGTTGGGATGGGGGTAAGGGGTTGGTTGGGGTGGGTTGGGAGGGAGGGGTTTGGTGGGGTGGGGAGGGGGAGGGTTGGTTGGGATAGGGGTAAAGGGGGTAGGGAGGGAGGGGTTGGTTGGGGGGGAGGGAGGGGGAGAGTGGAGGGAGGGGGAGGGGTTGATTGGGGTGGGAGGTGAAGGGGAGGGAAGGGAATGGGGAGGGTGAGGGGTTGGTTGGAGGTTGGGGAAGGGGAAACGGGAGGGGGACTGTTTGGAAAGTAGGGAGGAGGAGAGACGGAAGGTGGCCGGTTGGGAGTGAAGGGAAAGGGAATGGGGAGGGAGGGGAAGAGAAGGGGCTGGTTGGGTATGGGGAGTGGGGTGGGGAAGGAAAGGAGAAGTGAGGAGGTTGGGAGGGTGTTGCATACCTCCCCTACTTCCCTTAACGTTTTCCCCCCCCCCCCCTCCCTTCACTCCCCGCCTTTCCCTTTATCCTCCTTTTCTTCCTCCCCCCGTCCTCAACTCACTCCTTCACCCATCCTCCCCTCCTGGGAAAAGGAAGGGAGGGGGAGGCTGGTTGGGGAGAGGGGGGGGGGCAGGGCAGTGTTTTTGGCGTTTCATGTGTCGCCCAGAAGTGATCGATATCGGCTGTTCTTTTTCACGTGTTCATATATATATTATAATATTATAATATATATATATATATATATATATATATATATATATATATATATATATATATATATTTTATTTTACTATCAATTGCTATCTATTTTATTTTTCTGTTATTATCATTATCATTATTGTTATTATCATTATTATTATCATTATCATCATTATCAACATTATTATTAACATTACTATATACCATAACTATCATCGCCATGATCATTGCTACTATTATTCCCGCTTACTTTGTAACTTCTGTTCATTTTTTTTTTTTTTTTTTGATTGTTAAAATTACGCTATGATAGAATGAATGGGAAGTCATGTCTGTAAGTTCTATAATATCATGTTTTTTTTTTTTTTTTTTATGATCGGCAGGCAGGCCCCACCTGTTAATGAAACAGGGCGAGGGAAATGTAACAGCGCGACATAAGCCAGGTGAGCTGAGCCGCCGAACAACTGCGCAGAACAATACATCATATCTTCGCTACCGCATTGCAGAATTCATTTAAAATTGTCTACAGCAATAAATATATGTTGTGGAAGAATGCACATATTTCTGCGCTTAAAAAACGTTGACGGTTCTCTCTATGACTTTAGCTGTGAAATTTTTACGGAAATTCGTCTGCTACTTCGGTAAACAAATGACAGTCGATGGCGTATTAGGTAGGCTGCGATATGCATAATTTTTTTTTTCTTAGCAATTGATTTAGATTTGAATATACCGAATAAAAACGAAAATATTAGCAATGAAGTATTTTGAGTGTCTTTGTTTGGTTTACTATGAAATAAAGCAAATTACCATATGTTTTTATCATCAACGTATGCAAATTGGTTGTGATAGGAGAATTTTCCTTAGTTTCCCCCCTTCATTAAGTAAACAAAACACATTTGACGTTAGCTAATCACAACATAGGAAAGTAACAAATTAAAAGAGACGGAGATAAAATTACGATAATAAGGTGGGGCTCGCCAGGGCCACACGCTGTCGCCTTTTGTATATTTTTTTGTTAATTGATATATATATTTTGTTAATGAATATATTCTTATCAAACTGATTTCCTTAGTGATTTGTTAATTTTCATTAATTGTAAATACTGCTAAATAGCATATTTCGAAATATGAGGAATAAAGATAGATCCAATAGTAATGTACCAAACGAAGTTTTGCACCCTTATGGTTAGTAAAACACTGCAGATGAATGGTAATTAGATGTAGTTATATATATAAACTCTCATTTTGCACGTAGACATGACAAAACTACACTTGATCACATACATACCCGCACACACACAGAAACTTATGTATATGTATATATATATGTGTGTGTGTGTGTCGTCCGTCCAGTTAGTTTATATATATATATTATATATTATATATACAATATGTAATATGTGTGTGTGTGTGTGTGTGTGTGTGTGTGTGTGTGTGTGTGTGTGTGTGTGTTTGTGGTTGAGTGTGCATAAACAGCTGATATCGGAGGATCACGGATATGTTGAAGGTCTGAGAAAGGGGTCGCGAGTGTAAACAGTTTATAATCCTCTGATCCATTTGATCATTCTAAGATCTAATACACATCGACTATTCTAATCCATCAGAGCTAATAACCTTACATTCATCTCGGATCACACGCCTCCTTAAATGAGTTATATCAAAAGACAATGCGCTTTGATAACACGAACACTCAAATGATTGATTGAAACACGGAGAAATTTTCTGTGGAGTTTATTCAATGTTTAGAGGTTTGGCGCTGGCCTCTGCAGGGGGGGGGGGGCAGTCGCGATGATGAGGCAGGATCTTTATGGCACAGTCTATATCGTTAATTTGAATCATGATCATTATTACTTGAAGACATACATACGACAGCATACGGTGAATGCACACACACATTACATTATATATATATATATATATATATATATATATATATATATATATATATATATATACATATGTATATATATATATATATATATATATATATATATATTATATAATATATATATATATATGTGTGTGTGTGTGTGTGTTGTGTGTATGTGTGTATGTACACACACACACACACACACACACACACACCACACACACATATACAGTATATATCCATGTGTGTGTGCTCGTTTGTATCTGCGTGCGCGCATTCAATATATACTGTTTACTGCAATCGTATGTGAGAGTGTATGTATGTATGTGTATATAAGCACCTGTCAGCCTGCTTCCAGGTGTACACAGCATAACAAAAATCAAAACACACACACCCACACACACACCTACAAACACACACAAACACACACACACACAGTCCCTTATACAGTGTATCAATATACCTTTATAACACAGCAGTTCCATGTGGATCGTGTCGTTCCAGCGAGGAAACAGATCAAAAATCCGTTTATTCTGAGCAGCCTGTGATTACGTATAGCCTAAAGGGAGGAAGAGAGAGACAACCGTAGGCGACTGTAAGGGCGAAAATCTCCAAGCAAACCCATACAGATTCGACTTAAAGGGTCCGCGTGACTTCCAAGGAAAGCGACCCCGATTTGATCTTTTTATTTGGTGTATGGGGAGGATAAGGTGCGTTTGTTTATTTGTTCATTTGCTTCGTCCAGTTTCGGGAAAGAAAGAAAAAAGAAAAAAAAAAAAAAACTGGCAACTCACCCCTAACTCTGAAGTACCGTCAGTAAAAAAAAAAAAAAAAAAAGAAAAAAGAAAATAGAAGAAAAAAAGAAAAAAAAACACACAAAAAATGAATAATAATAATAAAAAAAAGAATAATACAGATATTACCTATCATTTTTTTAAGGTGTCATGCTTGTATGTTTTTGAAAATACAAAATATATGTAGCCTCTTGATTATTATTATGCAGAAAATATTTTGTTAATCGTATTCCATTTTTTTCTTTTCGGCGATTGAGCAAAGATTAGTTTTTTTCCCAAAGAAATATAAATTAATCTTCATGGCATATTTGTTTCGGTGTGTATGTGTGCGCGTCTGTGTGTGTGTGTGTGTGTGTGTGTATGCGCGTGTGCTTGTGTGTGGCTTGTGTGTGTGTTTTGTTGTGTGGGTGTGTGTGTGTGTGTGTGTGTGTTCGTGTGGGTTTGCTCGTGTGTGTGTGTGTGTGTGTGTGTGCGTATGTGTGTGTGTGTGTGTGTATGTGTGTGTGTGTGTGTGTATGTGTGTGTGTTGTGTATGCGCTTGTGTGTGTGTGTTGTGTTGTGTGTATGTGTGTGTATGTGTGTGGTTTGTGTGTGTGGTGTGTGTTCGTGTGGGTTTGCTCGTGTGTGTGTGTGTGTGTGTGTGTGTGTGTGCGTATGTGTGAGTGCGTATGTTTGCGCGTATGCGTGTGTATGTGTGGGTTTGCGCATGTGTAGGTGCGTGTGTGTGCACTTTTTTTTATTCCTTTAGTTCCCTGTATTTCTTTGAAGATCAGATAATAACCGTTCAGTAAACGTCAATTTTCAAGTTAGCTTGAGTTAGCTTGTTTACAAATAGACTTTTCGGACGATTGTCTTGAATTGCAAGTTGCCGCTTTGATATGTTGCCGGTTTCCTGCCACTAAGTGTGTGGACGTGTGTGCGTGAGTGTGTGTGTGAGTGTTGTGTGTGTGTGTGTGTGTGTGTGTGTGTGTGTGTGTGTGTGTGTGTGTGTGTGTGTCGTGTGTGTGTGTGTGTGTGTGTGTCGTAATGTGTGTGTGTGTGTGTGTGCATATGTGCTTGTGTTACATACATACATAGCATACATACATACATACATACATACATACACACACATATACATATATATATATATATATATATATATATATATATATATATATATATATATATATATACCATCATAACACACACACACACATACACATATATATATATATATAATATACACAGGATAGTAGGATGTTTTACTCAAGATATTACTTATGAAAATTGAGAACACGGGTACCTAAAATTTTGGATTTTTTTTGGGGGAGGGTGGTCATAAAAAGGATAAGAAATGCTTTAAAACTCTAATTTGTTATCACTATTTACTTATATACATTTGAAATACAGAGACTGATTGATTTATTTAAAAGTTTCATATAAATTCGTTTTCAAATGGCGTGGTGTGAAAGCGGCCTATGCCGTCTATTACGAACAAGATCTGGTGTATTACTAAAGACAATTTGGCTGTTATGATGATTACCACATAGTAGTTCATATTATTAAAGGAAGGAAATTATTCTACTGCTATGTCGGAGGCCGTCCAGGAACATTCCCAGCAAACCGTCCATTTGCTGAACGTGCTGATTGAAAAATCGTTTCGAAGCGTCGAGTCTATGGCGCAAAAACACCTCGATTGTTACAATAGGTTTTCGCGTTATCTCCTTAATATCGTTTATCAGAGAGTGCCTTTCCCCGCAGAGAGGTGCAAAGGGATAGAAGAGGAGGAGGAGGGAAGAAACTTTGGATCGTGAGAGGCTTACAGTACATATATGTATATACATACATACATACATGCATGCATCAATTATATATATATATATATATATATATATATATATATATATATATATATATATATAATATCATACATACGCGCGCAACCACACACACACACACACACACACACACACACACACACACCACACACATCACAACACACAAACACACACACAAAGGCACAAACACATACCCTGGGATGGGGAAAAAGGGGTAAAAAAAAAGCATAAAGAGGAAGACTGATAGGGGAAGAACCACGAAAGGGAACTGAAAGAGGCTACGGTTAAGAATAACTAGGAATGGGAAATGTAAAGAGATAAGGACGATGAGAATCCTCAGGAATAAGAACTGGCAAGGAATCGGGTAATGTTACGAATAGGAGGTAGAAACGAACTTGGAATGGAATGGGGGGGGGGGATTCTGGAATGGGGTCCAAACGGGGAATGGAGTCGGGAATGGAAAGGGAAAAGGGGGGGAAGGGGGATTTTCTCCCTCCAATAAGCACGGGCTTTCATTACTCACACATCACAGACATAAAAGGAGAGTTGTTAGGGAGAGGCGTTGATCACAAGGGAGGGAGCAGGAGAGAGAGAGAGAGAGAGAGAGAGAGAGAGAGAGAGAGAGAGAGAGAGAGAGAGAGAGAGAGAGAGAGAGAGAGAGAGGAGAGAGAGAGAGAGAGAGAGAGAGAGAGAGAGAGAGAGAGAGAGAGAGAGAGAGAGCAGAGAGAGAGAGAGAGAGAGAGAGAGAGAGAGAGAGAGGGGGGGGAGAGAGAGAGAGAGAGAGAGAGAGACAAGAGACAGAAAGAAAAAGAAAGAAAACAAAGAGACAGAGAGCAAAGAGCGAAAGAGAGAGAGACAAACACCACACACAAACACGAAAGACAGAACCGCAAACAAAAAAAATCCATACACCCCCCCCAAAAAAAAAAAAAAAAAAAAGAGAGAAAAAGAAAAGAAAACAGACCAGCCACCCGGCAGACAGAGAGACACCGAAGCACACGGGAGGTTCACTTGGCTGCCCCCGCCCCTCGCCTGCAGGAGTCGCTGGCGGTGATGGCTCCACCTCTGAACTCTGGCTCTACGCGTCGCTGATGAAAGGAAGGGGAAAACAATGCAGTTTGATCTCTTATATTCTGGTGTTTTTTTGTTTATTCTTTCTCTGTTGTTTTTGAGTCTTTCTCTCTCTCGATTTTTTTTCTTTTATATCTTTATGATTTTTTTTTTTTTTTTTTTTTGGTCTTTCTTTCTTTGCCTTTCGATGCTTGATTATTTGTATATGTATTTTTTGGAAGACTTTTTTTATTGAATGTTTTTGTTTTATATTCTTCATTTTTCTTCTCTATATTTATCTATGTGTTGTTAGTTTTACGTTTAGGAATACTTTTTTTTCTTTCTCTTGCTGTACATTTTTATCTAGATATGATATTTATTTTCACTTTTAAATCTCTCTCTCTCTGTCTTTCTCACTCGTTTTTCTCTTTCATCCTCTTATTCTCTCCTCTGGCTTTGTACAACTTCTGCCCTAAGTCCCCTGGGGTTAAGGGGTGGCTCGGGGATCGGTGTGCCTTGACCAGTCCTCCCTCAGATATAACTC
>NW_020869735.1:294080-301580 GCF_003789085.1 Penaeus vannamei | reverse complement strand
CTAGTGGGTGAGAGGAATCCATCATCACCAAAATCGTTGCCATCTATTTTACAAAAGTATTTGCAAAATTGCCCAAAAATATGATATTATATTAAATACGGAGTAAATCTTTACAGTATGGACAAAGTATCAACTCGCCAGAGACTAATGCCATCTTTTCTGGTGGCAATTAGGGTGTTGCGTGACTCTTAAAGTCTAAAGCTCCATAGACTGATTCGGTGTGACATCACGAGTCAGAGTCACCATTCCGGTTGATGAAAACAAACCTGTAGCTCGCAGATACCTTGTTATCAGCACGAGCGAAAATGGTGCATGAATGCTTAGATTCTTTAAAAACTGAAGCAAAAAAGCAATATAAATCAAAGCTAGAAGCTGTGCAGCTACAAGAATGCCTGCTGAAATTGGGATCGACCATCCTACGAAATATTCAATATCCCGACATCTAAAACTATTTGATCAACACACAATGTAATAAAAATGATTTTATGATGACATAATTTGCTACATTAATCTATGATTTTTAGCTATAAAGGTTATTTTTCTGTTAAATCAGTGCCATTTCCTAACATCAATTTTCTTCCTATTTACAAGATGTTTACACAAAGGAGACAATGAAGTCCCATATGGGCCGACAAATGCACAACCCATATTTCTCTTTCCTCAGTAATTTGAGATAGGCCCTCTTCAGTTGTTTCATCTGCTGGACTATATGACTTTTCAGACACAGAGGCAACAGGAATTTGTTTCTTCTGAATGCTTGGCATCTCCTTATCTAGGATGCTTTTCTTCCTATTTCAAATCTTTTTAACAGTATGACTGCTTTATTTTCATCTAGAGGACTGTGTTTGGGATAAAGTCTGGGTGAGTTGGATCCGGGGATGGTTTGCCTGTAAATTAGAATTATGATAAATCAATTAATTACAGAAAAATGCAAAATTGCTGTTGTACTTTTTGGTGTATGACTGCTGCCAAAACCTAATGTCAGCAATGTTGACCTTGTTTGGCCTTGGTAGATAGTGTAGATACATAGAATTTGAAAGTTAGTATCTGTCTCTAGAATTTGAAAAGGTGTATAATGTTATTATATAATAAAATGTTCTGAGCACATGTAAAGTTTCCACCAGACGACCAAGCACTCCCATCAGTGTTCAAGTGTTTCATGAGCTGTACCCATTGCTTCCATTCTTCGTTTCTTTTCGCAATCTGGGAATATATAAAAGGTTAAACCTTTCTTTCCCATCATGTTGTAGTTCAAACAACCAACAGCAACACAGCTCCTCAGCATTTTCACACAAAGAAACTAGATACTCGCAAAATTTCAGCGACTCTGTAAGCAAAGTGCAGTGAGTTTCTAAATGAACGAGGGTTTGTTTTCACCAAGAGCTCTTTGCTATGGGTTGCGATTGCTAGGCGTTACCAAATCGGTCTATAAGAAAGTGAGATGAATCATTCTCATTCATAGCTTTCTCTAAAAATGGGCAGTGCAAACCTGCAGCACAAGTATAGGTGACGAAAGCCTTATGGTACGATTTACCTTTTTCTTCTTTCTGAAATTCCAGAATTGTTTTACCCACTAATGAATAAATGGGGTAATTTTAGGAAAACTGTAAGCAAGTTAGCTGCTGTTTAATAAATGAAAAGAGAGTAAACAGACCGGCTGTGACTTAAGCGCTATCGTGCTCATTGATTTGTGTGATAATATTATTTATCAGACTTTAATACCAGTAAAATTAATATCTACCGTGGTGCCGACCTCCTCAAAAGATGCTCTTCAGCCTTTTTGTTTACATGAGGCGCACGCACAACGAACTTATTATTATTTCAATTACATCTTATACATTTAGTTTGTTTAATTTAGTTTATAATAAAACTGATGATATGGAAAATATATGATCAAAGAAAAGGGATAGAAATCAAGCATATGCATGTGATCTTCGTTTGTACACAGATCACAACTGTTAAATTTCTTTCCAACAAAGCCTCTTCATACTGTACGTATTCATACATTCTGAATATTCTTTTCTACTTTCCATTAGAAACACGCCAAACAGAGGGAGATTAAGGAATATCAATGTACTCGCGATCATCAAATCGGATTCTATACTGAGCAAATAATCATACTTTCAATAAGATCTCACTTATCAAAAATGAACCATGCCATCAAGAGTACCTTTAAATAAATATGGTTTAAAAGATAATAGAAAAAATAGAGAAAAAAATACGAATATTATAAGTTCGTTTAGGTAAATCCGGCCTTAGAAGAACGCCCGAGACGAAGTTACATCATTACGTGACTGAAGTCCGGTGCGGCGAGAGGGTGACAGGAAGAGCTAAGGCGACCCAAGGAGAAAGACTAAAGCGTGGGGAAGAATTGAGGAAGTTAAGATACAGAAGAGTCCATCATGAGTGCTTTGTGCTTGGCATCGAGGTTCTGTAGGGGTTTGAAGGTGAAAATAAGTTATTTTGTATATTGTTGGAGGTATTATACATAACTTAGTGTTTATGCAATGGGATATGATTGGTATATAATCTGTCTTTTGATACTATTCTACTTAATCGAGTAAATAACACAGATGCATGCCCTTTTTGTTATCGTTAGTACTGTTGGTCATTTAATCCAAATCAGATTACAAGTAAATTTTTAGAATTCTGAGAATATCATTCAAAGGATGTTGCTACTGTTTTGCAATTTGAAGGTTTATCCGAAAAAGAAGGATGTTTTCACATATGTATATTAATTGTGTTTTGTCAAAATCCGCTTGTATTTTTTTAAGAACTGATGTGAGTTATAGAATCTGAATTCTTATGCAATTCTTGTGCAGTGCTTTATGCTTTCATTGCCTCTTCCACCTAATATATTCTAGTGCGCATTGACTCCTTAGGTGATTGTAAGGTACCACTGAGGAGGCGGTTTATTGGCATTTGCCAAAGTGCTGACGGTTACACTGGCCATAGATGTGGTGTAAAGCCAGTTGCTAAATATTTACCCTTTTTTTTTTTATATGCTCTGTCTCATCCCGTATCTTCATAACACACTCCTACTTTTATGTATTTTAGTTTTAAGAAAGTTATGATTGAATTATCAACACTATGGCCTTTATTATTTATTTTGTAATTAGTAGTCTATCATTTAAAAAGAAAAATGCATAATTATCAGGCATAAATGAAACCATTCTCTCTAACTCAAAGTTTAAGTAGAGGAGAAATCTTATATCTAAAGATAGATGTGGTTGCCGTGACTATTTGGTGATTTAAACTTTTTTTTTTTTTTTTTTTTTCTTTCTTTCTTTCTTTTTGAAGATATACATATTGTGTATGCTGTATGTCTTTTTGATGAAAGTGTAAAAGATATGAATGAAGAATCCTAAAGTCCAGTTCCTATTCACACTATTTCTACATTTTTCACACTGAACTCTGATTTAATGTTACTCCATATGACCATTTGAATTACTATAGTGCAATACTCATGACCATTTATGGAGTCTTTCTTCTCATTCTTAATTGTAACTCTTTCATCGTTTCTCAGCTAGGTTTTGAAAAATATTCTTTTAGTATTCTCTTAATTTTTGTATCAAATTACAACTCATATACATGTCACAACAGGTATCTTACATCCGCCCGGCTCTTGCAAGGACAACCGTGACAGTCGCAGCTGAGACAACCCAGAAAGTGGCCATCGAAGAGATTCCAGCAGTAGGGAAGAAATGGGTTGGGCGATGGCTCTTTGGCTGCTCAGGGATGGTCTTTGGGGCTGTCGTTATAGGTTGGTTGCGATTTATTTTGTGTACGTGTGTGCAAGCGTGTGTGTGTGCAAGCGTGTGTGTGTGCAAGCGTGTGTGTGTGCAAGCGTGTGTGTGTGCAAGCGTGTGTGTGTGCAAGCGTGTGTGTGTGCAAGCGTGTGTGTGTGCAAGCGTGTGTGTGTGCATGCGTGTGTGCGCGCATGCGTGTGTGCGCGCATGCGTGTGTGTGCGCATGCGTGTGTGTGCGCATGTGTGTGTGTGTGTGTGTGTGTGTGTGTGTGTGTGTGTGTGTGTGTGTGTGTGTGTGTGTGTGTGTGTGTGTGTGTGTGTGTGTGTGTGTGTGTGTGTGTGTGTGTGTGTGTGTGTGCATATAGACTTATATATGTGCATGTACAAGCGCTTTTTTAGGGAGGTTATTTAATGATTTTGTGCAGTAGTTATATAGTAACTGTGAAATGATCATGCACAGGAGTTATGAATAATCCTCCACTAGAAATTTCATAAGTACCAGCCTACCAAAAAGAACTCAAATGAAATTAATATTTTCTTCTGCATTTGTTTAATTTTTTCAATCTGTGGCTGACATCTTCCTCTCTCCTTTCACAGGAGGCCTGACACGCTTGACAGAGTCAGGCTTATCAATGACAGACTGGCATTTATTTGGTAAACGACCTCCCATGACTGAGGCAGAATGGGAGCGGGAATTTGCCCAGTATCAAGAATTCCCTGAATACAAATTGTAAGCCTGAAAAGATTTTTTTTTCTATTTCTCTATACTCCTTTCTCTTTATTCATCACTGATACTGTATTAAATGAAGTTTACATGCTTTTGGCTTTGAACAGAGATCTCTGTTTTTTATTGAATTAGTAGAATTTGATTATACGCTTAACCCTTTAAGCATCCCCTCACCCCCCATTAATTTTCCCCTAGACCATGAAATTTTTAATTTCACTTTTACATAATCATGAATATGTAATTTTACATATAGAAATTTCATGATCACATCCCTGTTGAAAGAAACAGTTTTCAGTCTATAATGTATTGTCCTAAATCAGCACTATTATCTTCAGTACATTTGCTGATATCATTACTTATCAGCACTGTTATTATTATCATCATCGTCATTTTTAATATCATAACTACAGCTCTGCATCAGTGCTATTATTGTTAAATTGATAAATTGAGGATGTTTTATTTTTATTTTATTATATTTTTTATCCCATAGGAAAAACCAGGGAATGAGCCTTTCAGAGTTCAAATTCATATGGTGGATGGAATACGGACACAGGCAGTGGGGTCGCACTATTGGCACCTTCTTCTTGTTGCCTGCTGCTTACTTCTGGCACAAGGGTTGGTTTACACGTTTGTTGAAGAAGAGAGTGCTGGTTTGTGGGGCTCTAATTGGCTGCCAGGTCAGTGCATTATTTTTATAATTATTTTTTTCTTTCTTTCTTTCTTTTTTCTTTTCTTTCACATTTTCTTTTTACTCTTTACTTTTTACTTTTTACTTAAAGATTAACTGTTTGTATTGTTAGGCAGGCTTGTGTGTGGTTGCTATTATCATTTTTATCATTTTTGCTTTAATATCATTAGTAAAATTACTATGATTGTTATAATTATTAATGATAGTATTGAGGATTTTGAATTTGTAATTAAAATTATAATTAGACTGCATTTATTACTAGAAACAAATCAAACTGCATACAAAGAATTAAAGGTTACCATTCAAAAGAAAAAAAAGGAAGGAGTGAAAGCAACAAACGACAAATGAAAATGTGACAATGATCCATTCATGCTTACTATTATTGAATCATTATTTTTACGCATATGGACATGCGCGCGCGCACACACACACACACACACACACACACACACACACACACACACACACACACACACACACACACACACACACAGCACACACACGCACACACACGCACACACACGCACACACACGCACACACACACACACACACACACACACACACACACACACACACACACACACACACACACACACACACATATACACACACACACAGATATATGATATCATCTTATTAATTCTCATTCTAGTTCTTCCCTAACACCCAAGATCATCTTTTCTAACTAATCCCATTGAACAACTACAGGGCCTCCTGGGCTGGTACATGGTCAAATCCGGTTTAGAAGATCGCTTCAAGGACCCTTCTGATGTGCCCCGAGTGTCCCAATACCGCTTAATGTCCCACCTGGGTATGGCTTTCATCCTCTACAGTCTCTTCCTGTGGAATGCCCTTGATGTCACCTATCCAGCACAAAAACTCAAGCAAGTAAGTGCATTGTTTAGGGGTGAAGGAAGTGGTTGAGGGGAAAACAGGAGAGGTTGGAGGAGATAGATTGAAATATATATTCATTAATTCTTAAAGGAATAGTCATGGATAGCATTAGCTGTCAATTCAAATGTTGATGAATGATGGAGCAAATAGAGGAAATATATGGAAATACATCTTTTTCGTGTGTAATGAATTTTATATTCTAATACAGTAAGGTACAAGTGAATTAGTGTACGGATACTTCATATTTTCAAAAAGCACATTCCTTATCAGAACAAGACAAGCACACACTCAAAAAAAACTCTTTTCAACTTCCTTGGATTCCCACACAGGTTACTGCTCAGGCACTGAAGTACCGCAAGTTTGCCCATATTACCAAAGGATGGGTGTTCCTCACAGCCCTCTCAGGTGTGTTGGAAGTGATGAAGATTTTGTTAAACATTTAATTGTAAGACACTTATTATCTTCAGATAGAGTATAATGAATATTGTATTTGATTCATGTATATGTAATATTCATATACTTTTAGTGATCACTTATATATAATGTCTATATTGTATACTTATCAGTATATGAGAATTTACCTTTTCATATCCTAATGATATTTAATAATTCTTTCTATATTTTTATGGCAGTTATCTTTTTCTGTGGTACCAAATGGTTGCAGTCATCATAAAAGTTGGGAATTAATTGGTTAATATAATAATAATGTAACTTGAAAAGAATGCATCATGCTAGGATGTTTATACACAGAAATGTATGTAAAGCCTTTGCATTCTATAAATAAAACATAAACAATATGAGTAGGAATCAAGGATAGAAGAGAAATAATAGATTGATTAATAGGAACAAGAAGCAGAAGGAAAGTACTACACAAATAGGGACTAAAATGTACATAGGAAATAATACACAATCATAGCATGCCACATCCAGATAAAATTCAAAAAGAAATTGACACAACTAGTAAGTAAGAGGGGAAGGCTCAATATTAACTCTCATTTTCCCACTCTTAGGTGCCCTAGTAGCTGGCCTGGATGCAGGTTTGGTGTACAACTCCTTCCCCAAATTTGCTGACAGGTGGATCCCTAGCGATATTCTGGCATTCTCACCTGCCCTGCGAAACTTCACTGAGAATCCCACCACTGTGCAATTTGACCACAGGATCCTGGTAAGGAGCCTTTTCTTCTTCTTTTTCTAATTACTGTATACGAACAGCATTCAGATGTCAGGAAGAAAAGTAACCATATTTTGTCTTTTATGGTGATGTTTGAGGAAGTTTGTAAATACTCCCCTCCTCCAAAAAGAAGTAAATAGATAAAGAATGATAATGATGATCATAATCATAACAGAAGCACTAATAATAACTAAAACAACAATAAAAATAGCCAAAACAATAATAAGTTCTAACAACTCTATAGGGAACAGTTGCCCTGGGACTGGCAAC
>NW_020869735.1:272067-274567 GCF_003789085.1 Penaeus vannamei | reverse complement strand
TCTCTCTCTCTCTTCTCTCTTCTCTCTCTCTCTCTCTCCTCTTTCTCTCTCTCTCTCTCCGCCTCTTTCTCTCTCTCTCTCGCTCTCTTTCTCTCTCTCTCTCTCGCTCTCTTTCTCTCTCTCGCCTCTTTCTCTCTCTCTCTCTCTCTCTCTCTCTCTCTCTCTCTCTCTCTCTCTCTCTCTCTCGCCTCTTTCTCTCTCTCTCTCTCTCTCTCTCTCTCTCTCTCGCCTCTTTCTCTCTCTCTCTCTCTCGCCTCTTTCTCTCTCTCGCCTCTTTCTCTCTCTCGCCTCTCTCTTTCGCCTCTCTCTCTCTCGCCTTTCTTTCTCGCGCCTCTCTCTCTCTCTCTCTCAGCCTCTCTCTCTTGCCTCTCTGTCTCTCTCTCTCTATCCTCTCTCTCTCTCTCTCTCTCTCTCTCTCTCTCTCTCTCTCTCTCCTTCCCTCGTCTCTCTCTCTCTCTCTCCCTCGTTCTCTCTCTCTCTTTCCCTCGTCTCTCTCTCTCTCTCTTTCCCTCGTCTCTCTCTCTCTCTCTTTCCCTCGTCTCTTTCTCTCTCTCTTTCTCTCTCTCTCTTCTCTCTCTCTCTCTCTTATCTCTCTCTCTCTCTCTCTTCTCTTTTCTCTCTCGACTTTCTCTCTCTCTCTCTCTTTCCCTCTTCTCTCTCTCTCTCTCTTTCCCTCTCTCTCTCTCTCTTTCCCTGTCTCTCTCTCTCTCTCTCTCTCTCTTTCCCCTCGTCCTCTCTCTCTCTCTCTCTCTCTTCTCTTCTCTCTCTCTCCTCGTCTCTCTCTTCTCTCTCTCTCTCTCTCTCTCTCTCTCTCCTCGTCCCTCTCTCTCTCTCTCTCTTCTCTCTCGTGCTCTCTCTCTCTCTCTTTCCTCGTCTCTCTCTCTCTCTCTCTTTCGTCTCTCTCTCTCTCTCTCTTTCCTCGTCTCTCTCTCTCTCTCTCTTTCCCTCGTCTCTCTCTCTCTCTCTCTTTCCCTCGTCTCTCTCTCTCCTCTCCTCTTTCCCTCGTCTCTCTCTCTCTCTCTCTCCCTCGTCTCTCTCTCTCTCCTCTTTCCTCTCGTCTCTCTCTCTCTCTCTTTCCCTCGTCTCTCTCTCTCTTCCCTCGTCTCTCTCTCTCTCTCTCTCTCTCTCTCTCTCTCTCTCTCTCTCTCTCTCTCTCTGTCTCTCTCTCTCTCTCTCTCTCTCTCTCTCTTCCCTCATCTCTCTCTCTCTCTCTCCCCTCATCTCTCTCTCTCTCTCTCTCTCCCTCATCCTCTCCTCTCTCTCCTCGTCTCTCTCTCTCTGTCCTCGTCTCTCATCTCTCGTCTCTTCTCTCTGTCCCTCGTCTCTCTCTCTCTGTCCCTCGTCTCTCTCTCTCTGTCCCTCGTCTCTCTCTCTCTGTCCCTCGTCTCTCTATCTCTGTCCCTCGTCTCTCTATCTCTGTCCCTCGCTCGTGTCTCGTCTCTCTACTCTGTCCCTCGTCTCTCTCTCTGTCCCTCGTCTCTCTCTCTCTCTCTCTCTCTCTCTCTCCTCTCCTCTCTCTCTCTCTTCTCTCTCTCTCTCTCTCTGCTCCTCTCTCTCTCTCTCTCTCTCTCTCTCTCTCTCTCTCTCTCTCTCTCTCTCTCTCGTCTCTAGTCTCTCTCTCTCTCTCTCCCTTCTCTCTCTCCCTCGTCTCTCTCTCTCCCTCGTCTCTCTCTTTCCCTCGTCTCTCTCTTTCCCTCGTCTCTCTCTTTCCCTCGTCTCTCTCTTTCCTTCGTTCTCTTGTCCCTCTCTCTCTCTTTCCCTGGTCTCTCTCTTTCCCTCGTCTCTCTCTTTCCCTCGTCTCTCCTTTCCCTCGTCTCTCTCTTCCCTGTCTCTCTCTTTCCCTCGTCTCTCTCTTTCCGCTCGTCTCTCTCTTTCCCTCATTCTCTCTCTCTCTTTCTTTCCCTCATCTCTCTCTCTCTCTTTCTCTCCTCATCTCTCTCTCTCTCTTTCTCTCCCTATCCCATCTCTCTTTCTCTCCCTCATCCTCTCTCTCTCTTTCTCTCCCTCATTCTCTCTCTCCTCTTTCTCTCCCTCATCTCTCTCTCTCTCTTTCTTCCTCATCTACTCTCTCTCTTTCTCATCCTTCACTCTCTCTCTCTCCTCTCCCTCATCTCTCTCTCTCTCTTTCTCTCCCTCATTTCTCTCTCTCTCTTCTCTCCCTCATCTCTCTCTCTCTGACTTTCTCCCTTCTCTCTCTCTCTCTCCCTATCTTCTTCTCTCTCTCTTTCTCTCCCTCATCTCTCTCTCTCTTCTCTCCCTCATCTCTCTCTCTCCCCGTCTTCTCTCTCTCTCTCTCTCTCCCTCGTCTCTCTCTCTCTCTCCCTCTTCTCTCTCTCTCTCCCTCGCCTCTCTCTCTCTCCCTCTATCTCTCTCTCTCTCTCGCTCTCTCTCTCTCTCTCTCTCTCTCTCTCTCTCTCTCTCTCTCTCTCTCTCTCTCTCCGCTCGTCCTCTCTCTCTCTCCCGTCTCTCTCTCTCTCTCCTCTCCTCTCTCCCTCGTCTC
>NW_020869735.1:267687-271967 GCF_003789085.1 Penaeus vannamei | reverse complement strand
CCGGGGGAAGGGACAGAAACAAAAGTTAGAAAGATATATGGAACGGAAGGTGATTAGATAGAGATGCAAACAGAAATTCATGCATAAAAATGAAGAATAGGTAGCATCCGTCGGGGATTGAACCCGAGTCTGTCGCGTAGGAGGCGACTGTGCTAACCACTACACCACAGAGACATAGAGTAGGCAATAGAAATTTACCAAAAATGTGTTGTATCTTTAACGAGAACACATAATACACGTGTATATAATGTTACGTAATTATTTGTATGTGGATTTTCACTAAAAGAGTAAAATGTATTATAAAGCTCCTGCTCCAACAAAATGGATAGAATTTAAGGGAAAACGGGGAAACCCAGTATTGAGAATCTCCGACGATAGACCGGTGTTTTAAAGCAAATTTTATTTTGATCGTTTGATAACTTTATCTAGCTTTTATTTAATTATTTATCTTCATTAATTAGGAAAACGCTTTATATATGTAAATAGATTATAATCCTTATATTTGTCTTTATACAGTTAAAAGATATATATAGATATAGATATTTATTGCTTATATATATATATATATATATATATATTATATATATATAATATATATATATATAATAACTTTATTATAATTTATGATTCTAGTTTGGATCCGCCTCTGGACAATGGCCTCAGCAAATTTCACTTTTCTTATCCATTGTCCATAAGTTGACTGATTCTTTATATTTTTCTTTTGGTATTACTATCTCTCTTGTCGATGTTTGTTGCTTCCTAGCAGAGAGAGAGAGAGAGAGAGAGAGAGAGAGAGAGGAGAGGAGAGAGAGGAGAGAGAGAGAGAGAGAGAGAGAGAGAGAGAGAGAGAGAGAGAGAAGAGAGAGAGAGATACCCCAATCACCGATCATTAATACAATTTGACTTTGAAATATCATATGAATACTAAATTGCAAATGACGGGAATAATAATGCCATGGATATCACATTCACAGTTGAGGAAGTAAACAGACAGCATTTTAACGGTCGTATTTCTCAGAAGTGAATACATGTAATTTATCCCTAATGGTTCCAGTCCTTTTTTGCCATTGACATCATCTAGCAATTTGTTTGTTTTTTCTTGATTTCTTCCTCTTATTCTTTCTTGTTGAATGAAAATCCTTATAATGGGCATATCGACGATGAAAAGGAGGTAATGGTTATATGCTAAATATTTATAGCTTGATAATGATAATACTAATCGTAATGATTGTAATCATATTGCAGATAGAATATTAACAATGAAGATAATGATGATAACATTGGCTGGTACACAGTAACCTCCTCATCAGAGAAAATGGACAGAAATAAAAGGAAAACGGGGAAAGCACAGTGTTGAGAACCTGCTATGATACTTTTCCGTGTTTTAAGGTCCATTTTATCTTTATCAAGTTTAATTTTGAATTAATCCTTTTGCCTAAATTTTCAGTTTAAACTCACACACATACAAAAAATTCTAGTTGGTTTACTAGGTCATGTTCAAAGACTAACTCAGAAAGACAGGAAAGATGAAAAATGTCTGAAAATAGCCTAACTGATTACTCGTGATTTTAGTTGCCTCAACCAACGCTAGAGTCCGCTAGTGTATCGTTCTGAACAAAGACTATATATACAGCCGGTTTGTTAAAATTACGCCAGCCCGACCCAATGAATTTTCATAAATACAGACGCAGAAATAAAGGCATATCTGTCTGTATATCTGGTAGATATACCTATAACCATCTATTGCCGGGTTGATATGCATATCTAGACTGATAAATATGCATTTATTTCTTATTTTTCCATGTCCATACGAATGTTCTTTGGGTCGGGCCTCGCACAATTCTAACAAACCGGCCGATAGTCATTTGGTTCTGGAAGAATGGGCGCGCTGGCTTGCGTCGTCTGCATGTTTACATTTGAGCCAGCTGACGCGTGGAACACCCGGTCAGTTCAGACCAATCGATGGGAGAAGACAATCCCTGCGTCATTATAAGCCTAATTTCATGTCCTATCGGTTTCCTAAAGAACCACAAAGGTAAATATATAATGTATTAGCTACAATAAGTATTACAGATATATATGTGCGATTTAATTTCATAAGAAGAATATACAATTAACATTCCCTTTTCGTTAACGTTCAGAGTAGATAAATGTAGCAGGCAAAACAAAACTGACACAGAAACACACTGGTGCAGTTAAATAAAAGTCACAGGATATGCAGCCATCATCTTTCCAAAGAATAGTATGCATCTTCAGCTTGTGACCCACTGCATACCCAGATCAAAATTTGCCAAGTGAGTCAGTGTAGGTTGAAATGTACAGTATCCCAATTTTTTCTATTTGAAATTTAACAGAACTTTTAGTTATGCTGTTTTTTTTGTGATATGTAATTGCGCCAATATTGATAAATTACTAATTTAAGGCCCACACTTTTTATATTGAAAGAAAGTCTTATAATCTTTACTGAGATTTTTCCCCTAATCTGCAAAATATACCTAAATTACTGTCATATATGTTAGAAGATGAATAAAGTAGCCAAAATTAAGAGGAATGTTCAAGCCTCAACAATTCAGAAGTATTTTCACACAAACGAACCGCAAAATTCCGACAAAACGACCGATTCGGCCGACCGAAAATAACGTATTCCCTCTCTCTCTCTCTCTCTCTCTCTCTCTCTCTCTCTCTCTCTCTCTCTCTCTCTCTCTCTCTCTCTCTCTCTCTCTCTCTCTCTCTCTCTCTCTCTCTCTTCTTCATCTCTCTCTCTCTCATCTCCTCTCTCTCTCTCTATGATTAATCATGAAATCAGAGAAATCCGGCTTCCATCATTATTATGAACACATGAGAAGGAACTGATTAAAAAAAAAACGTAAATGTAAAAGATCAATAAACACACAAAATAATAGATTATCACACAGAACATAACAACTGAATATAGAAATGATATATATTTTTTATGTAATTATATTACGCATGCTATCTTTAATAAGTCTCTGTGGTGTTAAGGCAGCCGCTTCTCAAGCGGGAATACCGGGTTCGAGTCCCGGCGGAGACAATAGTTTACATTTTTTTCCCTTTAGTTATTGGTAATAGCCATCTTCATTGAGATAACGACGAAAAAGATTAATAATAATGATGTCAATGATAATAAAACAAAAACAAGAACAACAGAATAGTAATGATATACTGATGATGAGCTAACGGCAGTAGCAGTGCAGATAATGGTTCTAAGAATAATTACAGTAAAGATGGCATTAACAAAGGTGACAATTATAAGTGAATTTACAATAACACAATATAAAAAGATAAATAAGTACTTACAAATATAAGCAATCTTATCGGGTTTCCTTCTTTCCTTTTTCTCTTCGTGATAATGATTATAATTGTAACAAGGGAAAAAACATTACTAGTTATACGTAATGATTTTGATACCAATAGTAATGATAATAATTATAAGAAGAAAGAGAGAGAGAGAGAGAGAGAGAGAGAGAGAGAGAGAGAGAGAGAGAGAGAGAGAGAGAGACTGGGAAGAGAAGAGGAGGGAGAGAAAGAGAGAGAAAATTAATATCAATCATGTATTATTATCGGGAACAATTTCATTATCATTGTTTTATCATTCTTGTCATTATTTTATTATTATTATTAATTATTTACTATTTACTATTACGATCATTACCAATCTTATAATTATCAATATTATCACTATCATTATTATTACCATTGATGCTGTTGTGATTGATAATAATGCTAATAATTATTATCACAATTATCTGAACAAACTAGTGTATAGGATATGAGATGTAGGCTTATAAAAACGGTTATTTTTTTATTTCTACACAAGTAGATTTCTTAATGACTTGCAGTTTACAGTAACTACGAATTTTAATATGGACAAGTATGTGCGATTCTTTCGTAAATGGTTTCAGTCGCTCATGATTAATATAAGTGTTTATATATATGGACTTTTATATTTTATTATCAATAAGAACATCAATAATGATATAGGCCTACTTAGCGTTAAAGAGCCCTGTGTTGATTGACAATCGTCCGTCTAATTCCCTTGCAGTTCCTGTAATATCGTTGTAATTGTTTTTTGTTTGTTTGTTTTAAGGGCGAAATGTACGTAGCCTAGATTATATTTCTATTGAGAAATATTTTGATTTTTTTTCAGAAAAGTTTTTTTTTTTTTTTTTTTTTTTTTTTTTTTTGTATCTAACTCTTTCAAAGTCTCAAACCTTTTCTCTCTGTAAATGTATCTCATTTTCTTATTTTCTTTATCGGTT
>NW_020869735.1:245187-250187 GCF_003789085.1 Penaeus vannamei | reverse complement strand
AATCACATCCTGATCCCCGAATATTCTGAATTGCAGAGAAGAAGCTGTTCACGCCTGGCCCGTTATGCTGCTCCCGAAGTGTGAAGGAGGCCATGCTGGTGGACGTAGGATCTCGCGACTCCTACTTCGTCTCCTGCGTCAAGGAGATCCGCCAGCGACTCCTGGAAATTGCCCAAGTACGTCCTGGCATTTGGCTACCAGAATTGCATATGATAATTCCTCTTATCATATGGGGGAAGGCTAGATCAATGGCAACTCGAGGTGTCATGGGGTCTGTTTTGATGATTGTTCCATGAAAATATAATAATTCAAATCATTATTTTCCATCCTTTTCGAAAATTGAAGACCAAATTGATCGACCATACTCACAATGCATCCGTAACTTTTGTGACGTCAAATATGTTTTTTTTTTTTTTCGCTTTTTGAATAGAATCAGACGCCATGACACCTCCTCGAGTTGCTTCTGATCTAGCCTTCCCCCATATGATAAGGACGCTGAATGGTACATGTAGGCCTATAACAGTAATGCTTGTTGATTAAAAAATAGAACTGCCAGCAAAGTTCAGTATAAGCATTCAAATATGTAATATAAAATTAAGGAAGAGGAATTCAGCCGCTAGGCAAAACTAGCCACAAAAGTAAATAATTGAATTGATTAATAAATTTATTCAAATAATAATGAATAGACAAACAGCATATTGGTTATTCTTGGCTGTATTTTCGAGAAATAAAAACGGTTGATTAAGGCAAAGAACCAAATAGCATCATCCACTTTGGCTATATTACTACTAACTACTAATGACTACTTTACTACATAGACCCAACGCATTAATATCTACATTACTCACTATGTTACAATGAAAAATAAAATCAACAAAATATAAAGCAAGAATCAAGCAGTATCTCACCCTTCTTATAACAGCTGAGTGAGGCGGAGTACACAGCTATACCGCTTCAGGGATCAGGCACCTACTGTGTTGAGGCGGTCCTGCAGACGACTTCCCCTCGACAAGGTGCCAAGGTGGGTTCGTAGGACGCGTTGGCCTAGAGTCAATGTAGGATTAAGTTGTGTTACAGTTCATGGGAGTAAATGTAGGGTTAAGTGGTGTTAGAATTCAAGGGAGTAAATGTAGGATTAAGTGGTGTTAGAATGATGTAGGATTAAGTGGTGTTAGAGTTCAAGGGAGTAAATGTAGGGTTAAGTGGTGTTAGAATACAAGGGAGTAGATGTAGGGTTAAGTGGTGTTAGAGTTCAAGGGAGTAAATGTAGGATTAAGTTCTGTTAGAGTTCATGGGAAATGTAGGAAACCAAGTGGTGTTAGAGTTCAAGGAGTAAATGTAGGGTTAAGTGGTGTTAGGATTCAAGAGAGTAAATGTAGGATTAAGTGGTGTTAGAATACAAGATGTAGATTAAGTGGTGTTAGAGTTCAAAAGAGTAAATGTAGGATTAAGTTAGAGGGGAGTAATGTAGGATTAATAGAGTTCAAGGGAGTAGATGTAGGATTAAGTGGTGTTAGAGTTCAAATGAGTAAATGTAGGATTAAGTTGTGTTAGAGTCCCAGGCATTCTGTGTTCCTTGCAATTCAGAACAAAATCAGGAAGCTATTCGCAAATCGGCTAGAGCTAAAGGAAGGGCGATCCTATTAACATATTAACTTTATCCTAGGTGTTGGTCTTGGCCAACGGGGCTTATGGGCGTCGCATGGGCCAGATGTGCGCGTGGGCGGGGTTGGAGGTGCGACTGGAGGAATTTCCTGAGGATCAGCGCCTCGACTTGGCCAAGGTACGGAGGCGCTCACGTACTCGAGCAAACCGTGGAAGATCATGATGGTGTGAATGTGAAAGTATGAACATATACAAACAAACATGCACGTGTGTGTGAAAGAGACAGAGAACCCCTTCATAAGCAGAGTCCCTGTTGAAATAACTCCACCTAATCCACGTGCTGTCTGTAGGTGGAAGCCCTTTTGCGGAACGAGTCCTTTACCACAGTGGCGGTCGTCCACTGCGAGACTTCCACAGGAATCATAAATCCTGTCGAAGACGTGGCTCGCCTCGTGGCTTCGCTCCAGCCTGGTACTGTCTGGACGCCGTTCGCTCTGCCTCTCTCTCTCTTAGCTTGCGTTTGTCACGAATTTGCGTTCTATATATTCTATCCCCTACAAGCGTTATTTACACTACCTTTCGTGACTTCCTTTGAAACTAATAATTTGATATTGCTCCCAAATCATTTTTTTTTAAATACTCATGTATGTTTTTTTCACAATATCTTCTTGTTCAAACCTGCGGACTGTTGAAGTCTTCAGTCAATATCTTTAAAACATTATGGGATTTATTTACGCTTGTTTCCCTCCCAGGAGCGGCTATGGTGGTGGACGCCATGAGCAGTTTCGGCGCAGTGCCCTTGGACATTAGCGGATCAGGTATCGATTACGTGGTCTCTTCTGCCAACAAGTGCCTGGAGGGCGTCCCCGGCTTTTCCTTTGCCATCTGCAGGACCAAGCATCTGCTCTCTTGCAAAGGTTAGAGTCGTTTTCTTGTTTTTTATTTCTTTCTTTTTAGAATTCCGTCTTCAAAATCCAAGATTCTGATGGATCTATTTCGTGTCGTTATTCCATTTTATACGTTGCTCATGTGGCCTTGCATCTAAATGCCTTCACTCTCGCCTTATGCTGGTTGTGAGTTGCTCTCTCTGATCACAAACTACAAATTATTAAATTTAAATATAGAGGGCGTGCTCATCTGACTTCGTTGGACGAGTAGTTCACAAAACTTCCAGCACCAAAGAATGGGGCAAAACGAGGAAAAGTTACCTGGCTAATCTGGTCAAGAAAATGTCTCGTAATAACTTTGCCTCCGACCACTCACTCTTTCTCGCTGGTTTGACGTAGACCTGACCAAGAAAATATATTTAAAATACCTTTACCTCTAAACCATTCACTCTTTCTCACTGGTTAACAAAATATCTAGAAATACCTCTGCCTCAGACCACTCACACTTTCTCGTTGGTTCGACGCAACCCTGACCAAGAAAATATAATGAAAATACCTCTGCCTCAGACCACTCACTCTTTCTCGCTGGTTTGAGTTAGCCCACCAAAATACCTCTGCCTCTGAACCACTCATTCTTTCTCGCTGGTCAACAAAATATCTAGATATATCTTTGCCTCTGAACCACTCACTCTTTCTCGCTGGTTTGACGTGGTCCTCGATGGCCCTTTTATATAACTCCAGGGAACTGCCGCGTGCTGAGCCTGGACTTGGTGGATCAACACTCGGCCCTTGAACGCTCGGGTCAGTTTCGCTTCACTCCCGCCACGCACGCTATGCTGGCCTTCAGACAAGCTCTTCGGGAGTATGCTTCGTCGGGAGGGCTCGAGGGGCGGGCCAAGAGGTGAGGAGGCAGGGGATCTTTATGTTTATTTTTTAATTTTATTTTCATTTCCTTTGTTATCTGTTTATGTATTCTCTCTTGGCGTTTTTGATGCTACTATCTATTTTTTTCTGTTGAGTTGCTTGTAGTTGATTATTTTTCCCCTCTTTCTTCTTTTCCGTGTGTTATTGTGGTTTGTATATGATTCTCTTCGGTTGTCTGTTGTTTTATTTTGTTTTCTTTTTCTCTTTCCTTTTTCCTCTTCGGTGATTATTCTATTATTTTACAGTTTCCTTTTTTAGTTATCAATTGTAGTTTTTCTTTTACGTTATACCTTTTAACCTTTACTTCTCTTTAAATTTTACTCTTCTCTCCCATTTTATGTCACTGATTCTTTATTTATTTATTTATTATATCATTTAATTCCAGATATCAGGAGAACCGCAGCATCCTGAGGGTGGGGATGAAACGCCTCGGCTTCAGGGAACTACTGAAGGAGGAAGATGCCGGTTACATCATCACGTCGTTCCACTTTCTCCAACACGAACGCTTTGATTTTCCGAAGCTTTATTCCAGGCTTTCGGACAAGGGTGAGTACGAGAGGGAAGGGAGGGAAGGAAGGAAAGAAGGGATTTGAGAGAGAGAGAGAGTGAGAGTGAGTGAGAGAAAGAGAGTGAGAGAGAAGAAAAAACGGTGAATTTAAATATATATATATATATATATATATATATATATATATATATATATATATATAATATATATATATATATATATATATATAATAATAAGGTGCGAGAATAAAGTAAAGAGAATAAAGAAAAATAAGTGTTGAAAGAGATGTGAGAAGAGAGACAGGAAAGACGACAGACAGAGAGAGAGAGAGAGGATAGATGCCAAGATTAATGACAATAACATTGGACAGCATAAATAAAGATAGATAGTATATATATATATATATATATATATATATAATATTATATATATATATATATATATATATATTGTATAAGTTGTGTGACTGTGTGTGTGGGTCGGGTGTTTGTCTGTCTGTCTGTGTTTGTTTCTACGCGTGGGAAAGGGAAGAAGGAAGGAGGGAACGAGAGAGAGAGTTAGACTACGGAAGAAGGAAGGAGGAAACGAAAGAGAGAGAGAGAGATTACGGAAGAAGACGGAGGAACGAAAAAAAGAGAGAGAGAGAGAGAGAGAGAGATTACTGAAGAAAGAAGGAGGGAACGAAAGAGAGAGAGAGATTACAGAAAAAAGAGAAAACGAAAGAGAGAGAGAGAGATTACAGAAAAAAAGGAGAAAACGAAAGAGAGAGAGAGATTACAGGAGGAAGGATAGGACGAAAGAGAGAGAGATTACAGAAAAAAGGAGAGAACGAAAGAGAGAGAGAGAGATTACGGAAGAAGGAAAGAGAGAACGAAAGAGAGAGAGATTCCGGAAGAAGGAAAGAGAGAACGAAAGAGAGAGAGAGAGAGAGATTATGATCATGCGAAAAACGAACACCGACACCTTCCAACCCGCCCGCCTCCAACCCGCCCGCCTTCCCCTTCAATCCCCAGGCCAGGTGATCTACCCCGGGAAGGTGACCAACGCCGACTGCTTCCGAATCGGCAACATCGGTC
>NW_020869735.1:222687-225187 GCF_003789085.1 Penaeus vannamei | reverse complement strand
GTATATCTGATGTGCATATGTAGAGGGATAGAAATGCATTTCCTTCTGTGTATGTGCATGGACTTATGTATTTATATTGGATTTTTAAAAACTGGCCTAAAATCCCGATTCTTATCTTACCTTTTTGATCTGCATTTTTTCATATAATGATGCTGGCAAATTTTTTTTTTTTTTTTTTTTTTTTTTTTTTTTTTAGTAGTAGTAGATTAAAATATCATCAGGAGAATGTGTTTGCGGTTTAATTTACAGTTCAAAATGGTAATGATGACGGTGATGATGAGTATGGCTAAGCAAGTAATGACAATGTTAATTATAGTGATGATGAGGATGATTAATGATAATAATAATGATAATGGTGATGATGATTATGATGATAATAATGATAATGATAATGGTGATGATGATGATGATAATCAATAATAATAATAATGATGATGATAAAAATGTTGATAATAATAACAATAACAACAACAACAACAAAACAACAATAACAATAATCAATAATGGTAACAATAATAATGATAATATTGATGATAATGGTAGTAATGATGCTGATAATAATAATAGTAATAATACTGATGGTAATTATAATACTAATGATAAAAAACAATAATGATAATTATAGTAATAATGATGATAATGATAATCATGTCCCTATAATATCAGCAATAGTAATAAAACTAATAAACCGTCAATCAGTAAAATGTTTGTTCAGCACATATGAATGGCTAACTGAGCAAAAACGTGCTAAACATCAAAGGCCATAATAGCACTATGGGGAGGTGTAGTAATGAAAAAAAGTAAATGTGGGAGTTAATTAATGCTTCTAAATCGAGTAAAAAAGGGAGAAGTGACAGCACAGAGCAATTCTTGCGAGCGGAAAGCACATGACCTGACCCACGTCGGAATCACTTGACCCCTTATTAAATCGATCGCCTCGTTATCTCCCTACTCGACCGGCAATGCGAGAGATTTCCTTATCGACAACGCGGGTGGGTGGGTGGGGGTAGGGGGGCGGGGATGGATAGAAAGATGTTTATATAATGTTCAAGATTTGATTCGTGTGTTTCTGAGTTTGTTTCTTTTTTTGGGGGGTGGGGGGGGGTTGGTTTCTTTTGCTCTGAAGGGGTTATATTTAGTATTTATATATATATATTTTATTTTGTCATTTCTTTTGCGGTTCAACCCAAAGAATTAACTCACCGCGATGCTAATATCATAAACAACTCCGATCTTTCTGAAGTCGCTAAGGAACCTAAGCACACGCAAAAAAAAAAAAAAAAAAAAAAAAAAAAAAAAAAAAAAAAAAGTTTCATTGAAGTCACTAAGGAACCTAAGCACACGCAAAAAAAAAAAAAAAAAAAAAAAAAAAAAAAAAAAAAAGTTCCAAAATCCAACCAAAACACAAACGCACGTGATCAGTGGCGTTGAGCAGCTCGACGACCTTCCCGAGGAACAGCCCGGCCTCCCCTCCTTCAGGTCCCCCTCCTGGACGACACACGTGGGGCGGCGCCGTCAGGATGAAGAGCTGGGAGTAGAAGGTCAAGGCGCAGATCCCGGTGGTGAAGGGGATGAGGACGAAGCAAAGGACACGCTGGTACAGGCCGAAGGACCCGATCTCCTCCAGAAGGTCCTCGAAATGCATTGTGTAGGGGGGTCAAGGAGGAGGTCGGAGGAGGAGAAGTCAAGAGGAGTCGGAGGAGGGTCAAGGAGGAGGTCGGAGAAGGGTAAAGAGGAGGTCGGAGGAGGGTCAAGGAGGAGGTCGGAGGAGGGTCAAAGAGGAGGTCGGAGGAGGGTCAAGGAGGAGGTCGGAGGAGAGTCAAGGAGGAGGTCGGAGGAGGGTCAAGGAGGAGTGTCGAGGGTCAAGGAGGAGGTGTCTGGAGGGTCAAGGAGGAGGTCAAGGGGAGGTCGGAGGAGGGTCAAGGAGGAGGTGTCTGTGGAGGGTCAAGGAAGAGGTCGGAGGAGGGTCAAGGAGGAGGTCGGTCAAGGAGGAAGGGGTCAAGGAGGAGGTGTCTGCGGGGGGTCAAGAAGGAGGTGTCTGCGGGGGTCAAGGAGGAAGTGTCTGAGGGGGGTCAAGGAGGAGGTGTCTAAGGAGGGTCAAGGAGGAGGTGTCTGCGGGGGGTCAAGGAGGAGGTGTCTAAGGAGGGTCAAGGAGGAGGTGTCTAAGGAGGGTCAAGGAGGAGGCATCTGCGGAGGGTCAAGGAGGAGGTGTCTAAGGAGGGTCAAGGAGGAGGTGTCTAAGGAGGGTCAAGAGGAGGTGTCTGCGGGGTCAAAGAGGAGGAGGTCGGAGGAGGGTCAAGGAGGAGGTGTCTGCGGGGGGTCAAAGAGGAGGAGGTCGGAGGAGGGTCAAGGAGGAGGTGTCTGAGGGTGGTCAAGGAGGAGGTGTCTGCGGGGGATCAAGGAGGAGGTGTCTGCGGGGGGTCAAAGAGGAGGAGGTCGGAGGAGGTGTCTGAGGGTGGTCAAGGAGGAGGTGTCTGCGGGATCAAGGAGGAGGTGTCTG
>NW_020869735.1:187687-190187 GCF_003789085.1 Penaeus vannamei | reverse complement strand
TCTCGCCCCTCGCGACTCGGGCCTCGTCCTCGCCACTCGCCTTATCTCACGCCCAAGCACACGGGCTCAGACGTAGAGTCGGGGAACATTAATTAGCGTGGTCTTTGGGGAATGGAATCCCAGCTTTTTCTCTTCACTTACACCAACAACCGAGCGCAGGCGCACAGAGCTGCCTAGATGCGTAATCACCTTGAGCAATGGCATGTCACCTTAAGACACGCACCAAGTACCAACGCCAGGTTCAGGTGCACCAACATGCCAGGCTTTGCACACCTACGTGACTTTATATCACGTACGCTGAAATTACACCAAATATCCGTTTGTGGTTTATAAACTCTTGTAATATTGCTGTGTCTATGCGGCCGTGCTAATATTTTTTTTCTTTTTTTTTTCTTTTGAATATTTCACCATCTCGTGGAAGCACATTCCCATTGGAATATTTATTAAAAGGCAAGCCCTTTATTTTAGAGATAACGATAGTATTCTCTTTCATGAAAAGCCAGACTCTCATTTACATTTTCTCTTGATAATAACATGCTGTTCTTGCCACCAAGAGAGCGCATACATATGGATCTCATATTGTTCCCTTCCTCTCCCTTCGGACGCCCGTATAATCAAATGAGGATTCCATTGCATTTTCACTGGATTTTAACAGATTTGACCAGCACATTGCCTCGTTAATATTCGTGGATTAAAGAAACTGTACAGCTCGCGAGGGGAGCACTGTGAAAATGTGCCTGAAATATGCAGTTAATACGCATATTCACATATTCACACATGAGCAAGGTAACATGCACACACACACACACACACACACACACACACACACACACAACACACACACACACACACACACACACACACACACACACACACACACACACACACACCACACACACTCAACACACACACACAACACAACACACACACATACACACACATCTCTCTCTCTCTCTCTCTCTCTCTCTCTCTCTCTCTCTCTCTCTCTCTCTCTCTCTCTCTCTCTCTCTCTCTCTCTCTCTCTCTCTCTCTCTCTCTCCTATATAATATACACATACATATATATTGTTGTATTCTATATCCATCCATATATCTTTGCACACACATACACACAAAGACATTTGCATACACACACACACACAAAGACACTTGCACACACACACACACACAAAGACATTTGCACACACACACACACACACACACACACACACACACACACACACACACACACACACACACACACACACACACACACACACACACACACACACACACACACACATTTAGGTGATTAGGCCAGTTACCTTGTACATATGCATAACCTTCATATCTTATGTACAAATTGTGTCAACCCATGGAACACTTCAAAAATCACATCACCCGGTTTTTAAGCTTCTCTTTTAAGTTTAACGAAAGTCGTTATAATCCAAAAGTAGAAAATCTTTATTCTTAACTTTGACTTATTTCTTATGCTCTTGTCCATATGTTTCCTGAACAGAGGTAATTGGAAAAAATGACAATTCTAAGTTTTCAAATATTGTAAAGGGCAAATTGTTTTAGGACAAGTGTGCTCCAGATTAGATATAAAACAATGTACAGCATTTTTTTTCGTATGTGTGAATATGTAAAATAAGCAAAACCCACATTTTTTCAGAATTGGAAACTATATTAAGTTATCTGATATAATGAAACACTTATTTATTTTTTACTTTATTACAAAATCATATCTTAAAAAAAACTCATCAGTATCATTATGAGAGTAATCTAAGGATTCTTGGATTAAACTAAAGTATAAACTTCGTAAATTAGTCTAACATACAAAAATAAATCTAATTAGAGGTACATAGATAGATCACTGGTTCACATAAAGTCCTTTTTACTCAGTCTTAATAGTCTTTGTCACATTCTTCCGTGGTGATTTTGATGGCGACCGTTTTCTTGGTGACCTGTTTGCGGGGTTCCTACCAAAGGGACAGAGATTGACATTT
Organism: Penaeus vannamei; assembly: GCF_003789085.1. Taxonomy (NCBI): domain Eukaryota; kingdom Metazoa; phylum Arthropoda; class Malacostraca; order Decapoda; family Penaeidae; genus Penaeus; species Penaeus vannamei. The sequence continues at coordinate 188,199 of NW_020869735.1, read as the reverse complement.
AAGCAATCATAGCATTTTGGGCCAACAGGAAGACATTGCTGTTGACCAAAGCCTACCATGAGGAGGTTTGTTTCACTCCATATTTCTTCTGGCATCCATGATTCTAGGGCTTTTCGGGTGTCCTCTGGAGTTTTTGTGCTCTTACCAGTCCATCCTAGCCGGTTGCTGATGCGATGCACATGAGTATCCACCCCTGCATTAAGATGTATTAGAATCTTCCTTAAACATTGTTCTTAGTATGGAATTCTGATATGAAGCATAATGATGTATACTATAGCAGATATTTTTAATGACAGCAGAAAATAATGGAAATCTTACCAATTCCGGTGAGTTTACCCCATCCAATATCCATGCAGAGGTGGGCCATCTTGGGTCCCACACCTGGCAGTTTACACATTAGCTCCAAAGTAGGAGGAATATCTCCAGCATAATCTCTCTTCAAAATTTCACACGTTTTCTTAATGTAAGTGACTTTTTTCTGCAAAGTCAATAAATAACATGTGTTAGTAAAG
>NW_020869735.1:177687-182687 GCF_003789085.1 Penaeus vannamei | reverse complement strand
CTCTGAAGGATCTGTTGCCTTATTATTATTTTTCTCTTTAGTATATACTCTGATCTGTATTAAATAAGACAAGACTTTGCAGATAGAACAAAGGGAAAAACAAGGAAACACACAAATATGTCTTTTACTGTGTTGCTTCTTCATTGCATCCCTACGTTGTTTTATTTGGAATTTGTTCAACATGAATCTCTCCACATGAATTTCCATCTTGTATGTATAACTCTGATCTCTATTAAATAAGACAAGACATGTAATTTTCACTTTGCAGGTGGAACAAACACACAAATATGTCTTTTTGCTATATTGCTTCTTCATTGCATCCCTTAGTCGATTTATTTGGAATATCTTTGACATGAATCCCACAACGTGAATTTCCATCTTGTATGTATAACACCTAACCATATCTTCTAGCTTGGTTTGAGTTATTTCTGGTATCTGCTTCATTCTTTATATGTTTCATGCTAAACTTTAATTGACTTTTCCTTGTAAATATATAGGTATATATAATAACTATCTCAAATATGTGTGTGTGTGTGTGTGTGTGTGTGTGTGTGTGTGTGTGTGTGTGTGTGTGTGTGTGTGTGTGTGTGTGTGTGTGTGTGTGTGTGTGTGTGTGTGTGTGTGTGTGTGTGTGTTTGTGTGTGTGTGTTTGTGTGTGTGTGTGTGTGTGTGTGTGTGTGTGTGTGTGTGTGTGTGTGTGTGTGTGTGCTTGTGTGTTGTATGCGTGTGTGTGTGTGCACATAATTCCATAAAATAGTAAGCATAGCTAAATTGAATAGCATGGTTATTAGTTTGATTATGATAACACAGGTAAGGAGGTAATTTCTAAAAGTAGGACTATCTTTCATAGATACTAAATGATAAAACAAAGATAAAAATAAACCCTCTAGTTTATTTGCGGATGCAAATTGCACTAAAATATGTGAAATACGAACTTTCAAAATTAGGGAATAGACAAATCTTCCAAGTCAAAAACCTGAATACTGAATTAAACTTTGTATATCATTTAGTTGTATGGTAAGATGTGGATCCAAGAATGGGACTAGGCAACTATCCTATGAGGTCTTTGTGGATGAAATAGTAACAGATGACATAGTAACATCACATTTAACATTTGTATAAAGAATCATCTTTCATGTGAATATTTTGTTTGCTTTGTATTCAGTGATAAATCTGGCTAACGTAAGTAATGACTATGAAAGGAATTTTCTTTTAAGTCTTATTTTCTATTATCTGCTAGGAACATATTTGTCATGATGTTTCATTACAGTTTCTTGTATTTGAAGATGAAAACAAATACAATTTCTTTTATATATTATATACATACATTGCAATATTTATAAATATCAAAATCATGGTAACTTTAGTGACTTAGTTGGTAATTTCAAAACTGAATAATATTTTGAGTACTGCAAGAATTTTCAATTAATATAAACTTTATATATGTTTAAGTTCTATATATAAAAAGTAGGTCTTGATACAAAGACTACAGGTTACAATCTTATTTACAAATTTATTATTTCTATATCCTATACAAAAGAGCTTTTCTTCTCTTTGATATATACATGAAATCAACTGACCAAACCCTTACTGAACAATAATGTTAACAAATCAATTGTATTCAAGAACTCACTTCATTTGCAACCACTGGTGCTAAATCACAAAGACAATTTCAAATCTAAATAATAAACATTCACTAGGTATATACAGACTGATGATTTGGAATAAATAAGCCTGATTCTCCATAATGGTACTCTTAGCAACATGTTTTTTCATGTAATAGGTATGAATCTTTCTGCAGTGATAAACAAGAAAATTATATCAAAACAATTATAAGTACATAACTAAATGTGAATAAAAAAATATAGAGTGAAAAAAGAGATCATAATATCTTATGCTACAGCTGTTTCTGCTACTTTCTGCTCTTTCTCCTCTACTACAGCTACTTCTGTTTCCTCCGGGGTTTGTTCTTCTGCCTTGTATGTCTTATAGCTTGGCTGCCGAGGAGGCATCCAATCAGGAATAATCTTGTCATGGATTCTCCAGACACCGTAGGTGTTGGCCACGTGTTTCTCAAAGACAACATACTCTAAAACATCCTTTGCAACAACCTCCGAACCATGCTGCAGGCGGCCAAATCGATCATATACAGCCAACGTCTGGAACAAAATTTTAAAATTAAGGAAAAAATTAAGTGAATTACACTTGATGAAATTAAAAAGTAGATAGAGAGTAATTTCATGTTATATAAAAATATATCAGTAGAGCTGATTCTATCTTATTGCGAGTAAGGAATATAACAAATAAAGAACTCTTGTTTCCCTATCATTAAGATCGACAAAAAAGCCAGAATGGACCAAAATTCACCTGAGTTAAACATACTGTAATATGTCCAAACAAGGCTGTTTTAGACCAAATGAATCAAGTCATTAATAAACTGGAGTTTGAAAAGTGAAAAGAGGTGGATAACAAGTGACAACTGAGAAACAAACACACAAGAAGTCTAAAAGTACCAATGCTAGTGCTTCATCCACTTACCTGTTTTGTATGGAAACGAACTGTCACTTGTGCAAATATGTTTTCTTTGCTTATAACATCAGTGCACCGTGCATGGACAACACGCGGTGGTTCTAAAGATGAAACAAACTGCCATCTCAGCGTCTTGTTACGAACTTGGTTTGTTACCATTGGGAAGGCTCGTTCTGTCACCATTTGATGTAGCTTCACCTTATCAAAACTGTCAAAAGGGAATGAAGCTTTACAAGTAATACAATGGAAGAAAATATTTTAGAAAACAAATATGTTTATTTCTATTTCCATTTTCATTACTTATATGTGTCATACTTACTCTGCCAAAGCTTTGTGCATGTCAACATATATCTGCTGTGCTTCCTCTGCAAATACTTTTGGATCAAAATCTTCATCAAACTGCCGGATCTTCCTGATTGCCATCATGGATTTACCTTTTTTCTCCAGAAATTCAAATTTCTGTTTAGCGCCCTGTATATAAACAAACAGAATATATATTTTTTTACATCTTACAAATACAGCATATAAAAACATTTAAGTCAATGCATCATATTCTTATTCTACAATCCGAAGGTGAACTTACAGCAGCTAACGTGGCAGACACTTTTCCATCTCCTTCAGGAGGTACATATGCCTCAAAAGTTCCGCTGGTGGCTGAAATAAACACAGGCTTTTCCATCCACGGCCGGACAGGCTGGACACCCTTCTCTTTCATCTACAAAAGGTATATAATAGATAATATCAGTTAACAGTTTAATCTCCTTTAAGCATTAAAGTAAAAAACTTTTTTGTTTAAAAAAAAGCCAACTAGAAAACTAAAAATCATTGTTCAAAAATTGTCCCTCTCTCTCTCTCCCTCCCTCCCTCCCTTCCTCCGTCCCTCTCTCTCTCTCTCCCTCTTCCCACTCTCTCCTTCCTCCCTCCTTTCCTCCTTCCCTCTCTCTCACTTCCTCTCTCTCTTCCTCCTTCTCTCTCCCCCTCCCTTCCTCCCTTTCTCTCTCTCCACCTTTCTATTTCTTTCTCTCCTCCCTCTCTCCCTTTCTATTTCTTCTCTCTCCCCCCTTCCACCCTCCCCTCCTTTCTATTCCTCTCTCTCCCTCCCTCCCTTTCTATCCTCCCTTTCTCCTTCCCTCCCTCCCTTTCTCACTTTCTATTCCTTTCTCTCTCCCTCCCTCCCTCCTCCCTTACTGTTCCCTTCTCTCTCCCCCCCCTCCCCTTCCCTTCTCTCTCTTCCACCTTTCTATTCCTTCTCTCCCCCCTCCCCCTCCCTCCCTCCCTCCCTTTCTATTCCTTCTCTCTCCCCCCCCTCCCCTCCTTCCTCCCTTTTCTCTCTATCCACCTTTCTATTCCTTTTCTCTCCCTCCTCCTCTCCCTCTTCTATTCCTTCTCTCTCCCCCTCCTCCTTTCTTTCCCTCTCTCCCTCCCTCCCTTTCTATTCCTTTCTCTCTCTCCCCCTCCCCCCTCCCCTTCCCTTTCTACCTTCTCTCTCCCTCCTCCCTTTCTATTCCTTCTCTCTCCTCCTCCTTTCTATTCCTTCTCTCTCCCTCCCTCCCTTTCTATTCCTTCTCTCTCCCTCCCTCCCTTTCTTTCTCTTCCTCCCTCCCTCCCTCCCTCCCTTTCTATTCTTTCTCTCTCCCTCCCTTTCTATTCCTTCTCTCTCCCTCCCTCCCTTTCTTTCTTCTCTCTTCCCTCTCCTTTCTCCCTCTTCCTCCCTCCTTTCTATTCCTTCTCTCTCCCTCCCTCCCTTCTATTCTTCTCTCTCCCTCCCTCCCTTTCTATTCCTTCTCTCTCCTCCCTCCTTTCTATTCCTCTCTCCCTCCCTTTCTCTTTCTCTCTCCCTCCCTCCTTTCTATTCCTTCTCTCTCCCTCCCTCCCTCCCTCCCTTCTTCTCCCCTCCCCCCTCCATCCTCCTATCTCTCTCTCCACTTTTCTATTCCTTTTCCTCTCCTCCCTCTTTCCATTTATATTCCTTCTCTCTCCCCCCTCTCCCTCCCTCCTTTCTATTCCTTCTCTCGTCCTCCCCTCTCCCTCTCTCCCTCCCTCCCTTTCTAATTCCTTCTCTCTCCCCCCTCCCCCCTCCTTCCTCCCTTTCTCTCTCTCCCCTTTCTATTCCTTCTCTCTCCCTCCCTCCCTCCCTTTCTATTCCTTCTCTTCCCTCCCCCCTCCCCTCTCCTCCTCCCTCCCTTCCCTTCTCTCTCCCTCCCTCCCTCCCTTTCTATTCCTTCTCTCCTCCTCCCTCCTCCCTTTCTATTCCTTCTCTCTCCCCCCTCCCCTTCCTTCATCCCTTTCTCTCTCTCCACCTTTCTATTCCTCTCTCTCTCCCTCCCTCTTCCTTTCTATTTCTTCTCCTCTCCCTCTCCTCCCTCCCTCCCTTTCTATTTCTTCTCTCTCCCTCCCTCCCTTTCTATTCCTTCTCTCTCTCTCCTTCCCTCCTCCCTTTCTATTACTTCTCTCTCCCTCCTCCTTTCTAT
>NW_020869735.1:151589-177587 GCF_003789085.1 Penaeus vannamei | reverse complement strand
TCTTTCTTTCTCTCCACTCTCTGAGAAAGAGAGGGAGGGAGATGGAGCGAGATTGAGAGAGAGAGAGAGAGAGAGAGAGGAGAGAGAGAGAGAGAGCGAGAGAGAGAGAGAGAGAGAGAGAGAGAGAGAAGAGAGAAGAGAGAAGAGAGAGAGAGAGAGAGAGAGAGAGAGAGAGAGAGAGACAGACAGACAGACAGAGAGACAGACAGAGACAGATGTAAACGGGATATAGAAGAAAAAAATAACGGAAATGAGAGTACGTGAGAGCAAAATGATAAAAATGGAAGTGCAATAGGTTTAAAAAATATATTATTTTTTTAAACATATTGAATATGAAGGAGATTCGTAAGTTCCTAAGTAACCATACCCAGCCGGTGCCTCACAAAACAGGATACGTGACTGCTCAAAAAACAGGCAAGGTGACTGCTACGTGAATGCTCAAAGAATAGGGTACGTGACGGCTTTAACGTGCAACCTTGAAGCCTCACCAGGGTTCACCCGAGGTACACACAAGCAAAATCCAGGGTACATGTATACTTTGAACTAATCGGTTGCACAGGTGACTCACTCTGCGGTGGCGCCACCTGTTGGGCCGAGCAGGAGGTGGTTGAAATACTGAGCATGTCTGGCGCATCTCCTAATATTTTGCCGACAGAGGGACATGAAGGGAGATAAGGTGTTTCACTCGAAATTACCTTTTATTTATTCATTTCATTATTATTAGTTTTTTATCGTTTTTTTTTGGGGGGGGGCGGGGGGGGCGGTTACGTTCAGATGGATACGTATAAATGAACGCAGATTTAGTCGATTGAATATACTCGGTTTATCCATGTGATTAACTATCTGTCAGCTCATCTGCCTGTCTGCCTGTACACTGACAAGTACAGGCAGACTCAACGGCCCCGGAAAACAGGCAGACAACCCGGAAATGGTCTGGCAGGAGGTGGGAAGGTTGACAAGAATGCTGGCAGGCAGGCAGGCAGGCAAGCGGGGAGGTTGGAGGTAGAAAAATGAAAACAGGTTCCGATGCAGAAAAAAAGTTGATACCAAATACGTAGGAGTAAACAAGCTTAAAGGTATTACACGAATATGTCATGATTGCCATTATAGTTATTTGTTGTGAATGTTAACTTGATTTTTAACCGCATTTTCGGCATGTAACGGATCAAGACACGTTTGAAGCTTGGTTGGTCTCTCGCAAAAACTAAAAACTCGACTAAGGGGAGTATAGACTGTAGCATACAGTATTTCTTAAATCCTATAAAAGTAGAAGACTAATGTCAAGCGCGCGTATGACCTCCTCACCAAAAACCTCAAGACGCAAGCTCGATACAAGATTCGGCATAATAAAAAGGAGCTTCTACCCATTCGCGAATTCTACCATTCTTCGTTTCAGGAAAACCGCATCTAAAGAGAGAGAGAAATTTGATGAAGTGAACCTAATCCGCGCTGCACAAAAACCGCACGTACAGTACGAGAATTCGTTCAATCACACGTGGCTCCCGACATTGGTAACCGGACCGAACGGGTTTGGGTTCAAGTTCGAATGCTTTGAGCTCATCGGTCGTACCCAGCCACCTCGCCCCGTTGGCACCCGTCTCGAGACCCGAAATTTCTGATTCACGACCACAGGGTAAAATGGGTACAGCGGCGGGCAGCCAGGGCGAGGGTATGAGTGTTTACATGCCTTCGCATTGCCGGCATTGCGCGAGTGCGAATCGCTCGGACGCGCGCGGTTCGTGTGTACTACGAGCCGTTGGAGAGCGCGCTTTCCCGCTCTTTCCGCGCGCTGTGATTGGTCGAGGCTCTCGGAGTGGCCTTGGGATTTCAAAAAATAGACTTTCGTCGGCTTGTGATTGGCTGAGTCACCAGGCGGTTTCCCAGGACATGTGATTTCTGCCTTCTGATTGGCTGGGGATTTCGAGTCAAAGAGGAAACAAAGTGTGATCCCAGGAGCGAGACATCACATGGCTCCTGTCACGTCTGTCCTTCTGCCTGGGTTAATTCTGCCAACGTGGCTCCACTAATTATGTTGCATTCGGAACTGCTCGTCTTGCTCGTCCAGACCACTTATTATATAAGACCAGCTGGTCAACGAGGGCACGTCAGGAACCTCCAAGACTGCAACCAGCTCGAAAGTAAACATCCACTATTTTATCATACCGGTGTCTTTTGTAACTCCTTTGATGCATATTTAATTTCCTGTAACTGTCAATACGAAAATATCCTTTGATAACATCAATAAAGGGCCGTAAAAAATACCCATCAACATCTTGTGGTTGCCTGCAACTGTCAATGTTTACATACAAAAGCCATTGTGACGTCATCTCGTCCTGCTCGCCCCCCCTTCGCAGGAGAGCGAGATGGACGAGCTAGACTCCTTGTCCGGGACGAGAAAGCAGAGGTTCCGAACGGTCGAGACACCTCGTCCAACTTGTCCGGACGAGCTGGACGAGGAGTTCGGATCACAGCATTATATAAATTTAAAGTTTTTCCTTGAGTCTTTGCCTATTTTCTCTGCTGACTCCGAGTTTCCTCCTCCATATGCAAACATTTCGACGATATTCTATCAGGGGCGTCAGTTCAGCTTTGTCTTGGGGGGGGGGTAAAGCGGAGGCATTTTCAACCTTTGACGATTTAATTTCGTAAAAAAAATAATTCTGACAGACCTTGAGAGGGGCACAGTATATACATATATATATATATGTAAATATACACAGTAACATGCATTTGTATATATATATATTTATATATATATATATATATATATATATATATATATATGTGTGTGTGTGTGTGTGTATGTATATATAAATGCTCACAAACACATACATACATACACACACACACACACACACACACACACACACACACACACACACACCACAACATATATATATATATATATATATTATATATATATATATATATATATATATGTATATATATATATATATATAATATATATAATATATATATATATATATATATATATTATATATATATATATATATATATATATATATATATATTATATACATATACATACATACATATATATATATATATACATATATTATATATATATATATATATATATATATATATATATATATATACATGTATATATATATATATACACACACACACATACGTATTGTGTTGTGTGTGTGAATACTGATACATGTATTTATATATATACACTGAATATATGATTTTCTTTTTATATGTGCCTGAGTACGTGCGTGCGTACGTGTATGTGTAACCACGAGCTATGTGTAAGTGTGCGTGTCTGTGTGTGTACGTATACTGTGCACTCTTCACGAACGAGTGTTGGGCGCCAGAGCGAATGGCTGCCATATGCTGTGTTGTCATCCACTGTGTCATTCGGTGCATGCAACTTCACAGCTTTAGTAGTGGGTCTCGTCCTTGAAAATATTTTATAGGGAAGTATTACGAGATTCCTAATACCCTTTTTTTGTATATAGGGATGTGCATAGAATTGATAAACTACTTTTGTCTTTTGTCTTAGAATTCATGGATTTTAAAGGGAAGGCGAAGTCGGAGTCAATAATGACATCCGAACAAACACCGGCTATGGATCTTTCAAGGAATTAATCAAACAGTGTCACTCTCTTTATTAATAATAATGATAATAATAATAAATGATAATAATAATAATAATGATAATAATGATAATAAGTAAAGAAAAAAAATACGAAATAAAACAAATAAATAAATAAGATAAAAAAACAAAGAGAGATAGAGACAGAACAGAGAGAGAGATAGGAAAAGAGAGAGAATGAGAGATAACATATATATTTTTTTTCTTTTCTTTTTTTAAGTTTTTGGCTCTTTTGTTGTCATGGTAGCATCTGTCATCCCCGTTCCTCAAATTAGCCCTCCGACCTGGCAATCTTTTTCTTCAAGATTAGCAAGCAAGTGCGTCAGAATCTGTTGCTAAATGTCTAGATGATTATGATTATGATAATGATAACGATGATATTAACATTAATGATGATAATAATGATGACGATGGCGATGAGAGTAATAATAATTACAATGATAATTATAATGATTATAATAATACTAATGAGGATAAAAATGATAATGATATTACTACTACTACTACTAATGATGAAAATAATAGTAATAACAATAGTAGTAATAATGATAATGATAATACCAACAACAATAGCAACAACAACAATAATACGGATATTGGAGTCCAAAACAATTCTTGAAAAAAATAAGTTTGCTGCTTTATTATCATATCGAGAAAGTTGAAAATCCAGTATGTTAAACCAGCAATCTGCTCCTTATAACCTCCACCACACGTCCAATCCGTTCTGAAATAACACTTAAGGGACTTGGGCTAAGAAAGTGACATCCCACATCCACTGTAGAATTCCTGCGAGTCCAGCTGGAAAACGTAAAAAAAAAGAAAAAGAGAAAATAATTATTATTCTCCTGTTACGTAACCTTTTAATTACCAATTATCGACACATAGTGGTCATTAGTGAGTCCTATCAGGTAATTGGATACCGTAAAAAAAAAAGGAAAACGACGATTATCATGATCCAATTACGTAATCTTTTAATTACCAATTATCGATCCATAGTAGTCATTAGTGAAGTGCTATCAGGTAATTATCTATACCTATCAGATAATTATTTATACATTAAACGCCTTTTCTCAGCACGAAAATTTATAGAATCCCTCCTCCTCCTCTGTCTCCTCTCACTCCTACTTCTTATCCTCCTCCTCCTTCTCTATCTCTTCTCATCCTTCTTCTGTTGCTCCTACTTCTTATCCTCCTCCCCCTTCTCTATCTCCTCTCACTCCTACTTCTTATCCTCCTCCTCCTTCTCTATCTCTTCCCACTCTACTTCTTATCCTCCTCCTTATCCTTCTCCTGTTGCTCCTCTCTCTCTATCCCCATCTCGTCCTCCTCCTGCTTATTATCCTCCTCCCCCTTCTCTATCTCCTCCCACTCCTACTTTTTATCCTCCTCCTCCTCCTTCTCCTGTTGCTCATCTCTCTCTCTCCCCATCTCGTCCTCCCCCTGCTTCTTATCCTCCTCCTCCTCCTTATCCTTCTATTTATCCTGTTGTTACTCTTTCTCCATCTCCTCCTTCTTCCTCTCCCTCTCCTCTTTTTCTCCATATTCCTCTCCCTTTCCCGCTCTCTCTCCCTCTCCTTCCTCATTCCTCTCTCTCTTCCTATCTCGTCCTTCCCTTATTCTTACCTTCTCCTCTTTCTCCTAATATTTATTCTGTTGTTGCTCTTCCTCCATCGCCTCCTTCTTCCTCCTCCCTCCCTCTTCTTCTCCATCTTCCTCTCCTTCCCCTCTCTCTCTCCCTCTCCTTCCTCATTCCTCCCCCCCGCTCTCTCTCTCTCTCTCTCTCTCTCTCTCTCTCTCTCTCTCTCTCTCTCCTCTCCCTCTCTCTCTCTCTCTCTCTCTCTCTCTTCTCCTCTCTCTCTCTCTCTCCTCTCTCTCTCTCTCTCTCTCTCTCTCTCTCTCTCTCTCTCTCTCTCTCTCTCTCTCTCTCTTCTCTCTCTCTCTCTCTCTCTCTCTCTCTCTCTCTCTCTCTCTCTCGACCAGTACAGGTCGCAGGGAGAGCATCATTAAATATTTTTTTCCTGGACACGAACAACGGATTTAATCACATTTAACAGCGCAGACCTCAAGCATACTCGCACATTTCCACTCTCTCTCTTTCTCTCTCTCTGTCTCTCTCTCTCTCTCTCTCTCTCTCTCTCTCTCTGTTCTGTCTCTGTCTCTGTCTCTGTCTCTCTCTCTCTCTCTCTCTCTCTCTCTCTCTCTCTCTCTCTCTCTCTCTCTCTCTCTCTCTCTCTCTCTTCTCTCTCTCTCTCTCTCTCCCTCTTCACTCTTTCACACACACTTACTCACTCACACAGACAAACACACACACACACATAGATAAACACACACACACACACACACAAGCACACACATGATAAACACACACGCACACACATAGATAAACACACACGCACACACGTAGATAAACATACACACACACACACACACACACAAGCACACACATAGATAAACACACACGCACACACACAAGCAACACACATACACATACACACACACACACACACACACACACACACACACATAGATAAACACACACACACAGATAAACACACTCACAAGCACACACATAGATAAACACACACACACAGCACGGTAAGTTAGTTCTCGCCGTTGTGTTTGTGTGCTAAGAATACACCCACATGTCGAGAGAACACTGACACGGTCTGCCTTCTCGGATACTAAGTACGACCTGCACTTAAAGTTACTTATAACGACCTGAAATTAAGATTACTTCCAACGATCTGCACTTGAAATCACTTACAAAACATAAGAGCAAGACATGTAATGACCTGCACTTAAAATGACTTACAACGACCTGCATTTAAGATAACTTACAACGACCTGCACTTAAAATGACTTACAACGACCTGCATTTAAGATGACTTACAACGACCTGCACTTAAAATCACTTACAAAAAATAAATGCAAGACTTAGTTTCCCTCCATCTTGACAGCCTGATGAAATGCGCGCTTACGTAACAGATATAAATGCGCTTTCATGCCAGATGTATGAGGTTGGACAAAATTATCTTTTCGGGGACCAAGGGGGAAAATAGATTCACCAAAAATACAAAGAGCAGATACACAAAGCCCGGGCATGAGCAGCTACAAAACGCGATGTTCTTGGCAGTCATCCTCCTCGTATTACTGCAGCTAAATAAGGACACGCCAATGCTTATCGCTATTCTCTTACGGTTGTGGTTTCCAAAGTTTTCAACATTGATAAGGACATATTTTTTTTAGGTTCGTTTCCCCCGAGAATTCAAGATCTTGGGAATGGTGGTCTGTTTACAAAATGTCTTTCCGTTTTTTTTTTTCTGATTGATAGTATTTTAGATATATGAAAATAAATCTTTAACGACGTTATCGTGAATGAATTTATACGATTTTACGCTGGAGTTTCTTGAAATTAATTTTGCTCGGGTTCCCTTACTGCCTTGGTGGACGCCGAAGTAGCCGAGGAACCCGCGTGGAGAACCGCCAGGGTCTTGAGAGAAAGCCAGTGGCATTAACCTACGGTGGAAAACCCATCTTTTACGTTTACTTGTAAATCGATTGAAAACAAGCATTTTGAATTTAGAAAGAATCTGAAATAGAGACAGGCTTAGTAATATCTCTGTGACATATTGATATCTGTAAACTGGTTCAGCTGTAAATCTTTAAACTCTGTGTTCATATTTACCAAACTGCTTTTGAATTGCAATGTCATTCTTATGAGATGTCATCTGCAGCAAACCTTTTCCCGGATCCTGCGACTCCTAACCGCTTCCTTGTCCTGCAGCCACCATGGAGGCCGAGGAGCAGCAGCGAGTGTCGGCTCTGGAGCGGTACATGACCTCCCTGGCCGCCATCAACCCCTCGTGGGGCGACCAGGACAAGCCTGAAGCCTCCGACAGCTTCAGCGAGCGACTTCAGCTGGAGTACTGTCCAACGAAGCGTCCTGAAGTCCTCCGATCCTCCGGGAGTTTATTCTCTTCTCCCGAGGAGCAGGACGAGAGACGCCCAAGGGAGGTGGTAGAGATCCACTCGAGCCCCGGCTTCGGGAGGTACCTGGTGGCGTCGCGAAACATCGCGGCCGGCGAGGTCGTGTTCCGCGAGGCGCCCTTGGTGGTGGCCCCCAAGGCGGGGTCCGGCGCCTCCTGTCTGGCATGCCTGAGGTCCCTGCAGGGCAGCGAGTGGGCTGGCTGCCAGCAGTGCGGCGCCCCTCTCTGCGGGCGCGGGTGCGGGGGCGACGGGCACAGCCAGGAGGAGTGCCGACTCCTGGTCCCGCTGGGCCTCAAGGGTCAGCCTCAGAACACAGTCCTCATCAAGCAGCTGAGCGTCCTCCTGACGCCCATCAGGACGATACTGCTGATGAAGAAGGCGCCGCCCGTGAAGGAGGTCATCGCCGCCCTGCAGAGCCACGCCGAGGAGAGGCGGAGGCTCCCCATCGGCCGCTTCGTGGACGAGCACGTGGCGAAGGTGCTGCGGGCGCGCCTGGGCCTCCCCGTGGACAGCGACATCGTGCAGCACCTGTGCGGCATCTTCGACACCAACGCCTTCGAGATCAGCGACGGCGACATCCGCGGCCGCGCCCTCCTTCCCGGCGGCGCCCTCATGAACCACTCGTGCTCGCCCAACACGCAGCACTGGTACAGGAACGGCGTCATGACCGTGCGCGCCGTGGTGGACATCCCCGAGGGCGCCCCCGTCACCAACACCTACACGAACAGCCTCTGGGGCACCCGCGCTCGAGCCGCCCACCTGAGCACCTCGAAGCTCTTCACGTGCGAGTGCGAGCGCTGCCTCGACCCCACGGAGCTGGGCTCGCACCTCAGCTCCGTCCTCTGCCGCGGCTGCGGCGGCGGCCTCATGCTGCCTCCCGCGGACTGCCGCGCCGACTGGGAGTGCCCAGCCTGCGGCAAGAGTGTCTCCGCGGGCGCGATAGAGACCCTGCTACGTGCCGGAGGCGCGGCTCTCGGGCGCCTGCCGATCGGGGACGCCGCTGCCGTCGCTGCCGCCCTCGCCCACCTCCGTCGGCTCCTCGGGGACGCGCACTACATCGTCGTGGAACTCAAGTACGCGCTCGTGCAGGCGCTCATGGCGACCGCGCTCGAAGGTAAACACAGTCTGCTCCTTCTCCTTGAGGGACGATTCACTCCTTCACTTTTAAATGAACACACACGTGATTCGTGTACGAGTGGCGATGCATTAACAATATTTCTTTATTATCAACATGCCACGCCTAGTGAATACACATCCAACTAATGGAATACAGAAAATCACTGCTGATATAGATATCAAACATCTATACTGAGAATATATGGTTATATGCAAGAGGCAGAGTAAACACAATGGATGATACAACTTACTGTCTTTGAGCGAAAAATTGCCAAAAGCTTATTTTGTTTCCATTTTGCTTTAAATTGCACGTCTTATCATAAGCATTTCCTACATGTCAGTTACAAATAATAATAATAACAATAATAAAATAAATAAATAATCATAATTTCATGTCTCTATCACACACGCGTAGCAGCCATGACCCTAAACCTGACCTTGATTCTTCCTCCCCTGAGCAGCTTTGACCGAGGATGACCTGCTGAACGTGCTGGACTTGACCTCCGACCTCCTCCGGCTCGCTGACCTCCTAGAACCCGGTCTGTCTAGGTTCAGAGGTGAGTTCTTGGCTCGACTGTCCAACATGCCTCTCAGTCCAAGTCCCAAAAATATCCTATATTTAATATTTACTTATTTATATGTCTTAATCTTACATAAGTTTATTAAGTAAACATAACACAATTTATGTTTACTGAAGTGATTAAGATCCATATAAATAAATAAATTTTTTTAAGTAATATTTATTTACGTTTTTGTGACACTGAGCATACCACTAATTCCCTACACTAATTTCCTACAGAGATGCCCTGAATTCAGATTAATGTCCTGAATTCTTCCCTAACCTAAACATCCCTAAAATAAAATGTTCTGTGACTCACACACACACACACAAATACCGTTAGGCCTCTTCCACATTTTTTTTTTTTTATTTATTTATTTTCAGCCTGACAAATGGCTGTGTTTTCGGAGATAGCGCAGCGTATTTAGTTCTTGAAAAAAATAATCTTTGTGTGATTATATTTGAGTGTGTAGAGATAATCCCTAATGGATATGTATACAGATGAATTATTTGGTGAATCCTAGTGGTGCTAATCCGTATGTTATATATTAATTAGATATCCTCACTGCCAATTCTAATATAATGAATCGAAGTAATAAGTTCATGTAGGTAATATATGGGATTTGTCATTTTATGCACACATGCACATATGTACGTACACACACACACACACACATTCACGCACAAATACACACACATACACACACATATACACGCGCGCGCGCACACACACATACGCACACGCACACATACAGGAAATCAGATATACGACTGTTCATCAAATGTTCTATTTTGTGATAATAAATGATGATTTTTTTAAAATGACTTATTATCGTCGAATGAACAATGAGCAAGTTTTATACGAACAATATAACTACGTAATGAGTAATTTTAAATATACAAAGCCAATAAAGATTATTATTTAAAGAAAAATGAAGCAATTAGTTACACATATTTCATGTTTAATGGATCACGTGGCATATAATACTGAAAAGATTTTGACCAATGTATCAGGTTCTGAAAAATGATAACTGGGTGGATTTTTTTTTTTTTGTAATAAATCAATGATTCATATAAATACAAGTATATATGTACGAACACGCCTTTCGTACACTTAGGATAACATTCAAACTTTCGGAAATCTTCCTCGTCTCATCATGACAAGATATAACTGGAACGCAAATATCATTCCATCAAAATCATATCTGAAGGCAAGACCAATTTACACCACAACCTCATTTTACAATAAAAATCCCTGAAATTCTCTCCATAAGGTATTTTGCTGTTGGAGCGCTGCAGGGCCGCCGTAGAGCTACTGCAGCGCCGCGGTGTGGCGGACTGTGACACTACGGCGGCGGCTTCGGCAGGGGGGACTCAGCTAAACAGTTCTCAGTCAGTTTATTCTGTCCAAAATGTCGAGGTAAGCGTTATATTACTAATATAACATATTGTGATTATGATAATCTGTTGTAGCGTGTACAGAAACAGTCCACAGGCGTGAAACATCCCACTCCAGCCAACTTCCTAAGCGCCCAATTGTTGGCCATATGATATAATCTTAAAGGAAATAGTTTGATGATTATAAACTGATGTTACTGGTGATATATGCACATATGTATCATATAGATACACGCACACACAAATATATATATATATATATATATATATATATATTATATATATATATGTGCGTGTGCATGTGTGTGTGTGTGTGTCTTGTATGTATGTATACACATACATACATACACACACATACACATACACACACACACACACACACACACACACACACCACACACACACAACACACACACACACACCACATATAATATATATATATATATCATATGTGTGAGTGTGTATGTGTGGTATGTGTGTGTGTGTGTGTGTTTTCAGCAGTGTTGAACCGTTTTTTTTCTTGGAGGAAAAATGTAAATATGATTTGCCTTCGTCAATTCACATCAACAAAATATCTTTCATATCGTTATCAAAAAAAAAATCTTTGCAAGTGACAACTTCCTAAAATCCTAATCCAATCATGTTTATCCAAAACACTTTTAATATTTCACAGATCTTTTGATCTCCCCTCCCCCCCCCCTTTTTTTTTTTAGGAAACCATCACTTTTTTCTCTCTCTGCGTTAGACAACCCGAGGACCAATAACAAAAATACAAAATACTTTAAAATATCCTTATATTCTTGATACAAAACATTAATTTTCGTTTTCTTCCAGGACGTGTCGAGGCAGCTGGAAGAATGCGCTTTCATCCTCCATTACGATTCCCGCCATGATGACGTCATCGAGGTGAAGCAGCGGATAACGAGCTTAATTTCTTTCTGAGTTTATAGAAAGAAAAGACAATACCTGAGTTGTACAATAAAGACATATAGATTTTTTTTGACATGTTGGTAATGATAGTGAATTGCATAATTTTTTGTGATGTTATTTAGTTATAATATATTTGATAAGAGTGTATTACGTAATGCACTAGTATAATTATTATCCTAAATTTTGATTTTGATAGTTTAATGAATGTTTACACATATGCTGCAGGGTGTTGGCCAAAGACATATGGAAAAGAATAAAAAAAATAGTAAAAGAGAGAGAGAGAGAAGAGAGAGAGAGAGAGAGAGAGAGAGGGAGGGAGAGAGAGAGAGAGAGAGAGAGAGAGAGAGAAGAGAGAGAGAGAGAGAGAGAGAGAGAGAGAGAGAGAGAGAGAGAGAGAGAGAGAGAGGAGAGAGAGAGAAGAGAGAGAGAGAGAGAGAGAGAGAGAGAGAGAGAGAGAGAGAGAGAGAGAGAAGAATAGAAGAATAATTCACAAATAAGTAGATGAATAGGAAAAGGTAATAAAAAAGAAAAGCACAAATATACAAGGAATATTGACAAAACATTAACAAATAAATAACAGAAGAGTAAAACACATATACAGTCAGGAAAAAAAAACTGAAAAACTAAAACAACAGAAAAATAAAGAAAATTAGAAAAAAAAGAGAGAGCAAAGCAGGAAAATATCCATATATTAAAAATTAACTACTTGTATACAGTATGTACCCGCCTGGCCATATGAATTCTCAAGGGAACTAACGCATTTTTTTTTTATTTATCTATTATTTTTCCTATGAACTGAGGTAAAAATGGGTATATCGATTCAAAACCCCATTTTGGAAGCGCTTTGACAACATCTGCAGGACATGAATCGAGTGACAGCGATTTACATATGGAAATGGAAAGAAAGAAAATTTTTAGGCCTAGGAAATCATGTTGGGCCTTGAGGTTGCTCGTTCGATCGAGTGCCCCCCCCCTTCCCAAAAAAAAAAAAAATGGAAAAATGGGGGAAAATCCGCAGATACCAGGTCTATTTTTTCATTGATTTATTTGTTTATTAATTACTGTCTATATATTTAGAGAGAAGAAGAGAGAGAAGAGAGAGAGAGAGAGAGAGAGAGAGAGAGAGAGAGAGAGAGAGAGAGAGAGAGAGAGAGAGAAGAGGAGAGAGAGAGAGAGAGAAGAAGAAGAATATATTCACAAATGAAGTAGATGAATAGGAAAAGGTAATAAAAAAGAAAAGCACAAATATACAAGGAATATTGACAAAACATTAACAAATGAATAACAGAAAGTGTAAAATACATATACAGTCTGAAAAAAAGAAAAAAAAAAAAAAAAACATATACAACAGAAAAAAAAGACATTAGAAAAATGAAAGAGCAAAACAGGAAAATATCCATATATTAAAAATTAACTACTTGTATACAGTGTGTACCCGCCACCTGGCCATACGAATTCTGACAAGGGAACTAACGCATTTATTTTTTTATTTATCTATTTATTTTTCCTATGAACTGAGGTAAAAATGGGTAGTTCGATTCAAAACCCCATTTTGGAAGCGCTTTGACAACATCTGCAGGACATGAATCGAGTGACAGCGATTTAGATATGGAAATGCAAGGAAAGAAAAATTTTAGGCCTAGGAAATAATGTTGGGCCTTGAGGTTGCTCGTTCCATCGAGTGCACCCCCCTCCCAAAAAAAAAAAAAAAAAAGGAAAAATGGAAAAATGGGGGAAATCCGCAGTATACCTTCTATTTTTTCATTGATTTATTTGTTTATTAATTTATCTGTCTATATCTGATATACTGCATAGATAAGAGAGAGGACCGAAGAGATAGAGAGGCTTCGATACAATAGATGAAAAATGAGAGAGAGAGAGAGAGAGAGAGAGAGAGAGAGAGAGAGAGAGAGAGAGAGAGAGAGAGAGAGAGAGAGACAGACAGAGAGAGAGAGAGAGAGAGAGAGAATACTGAAGTGAGAATGGGATGTATTAGACCGGTTAGAAATACGTCTCTCAGAAATATACATTTTACGTTCTGAAAATAGTCATTCTTATCAATATACATATTTTTCTACATTCGTCACAATATGAACTGTTAATTTACGTACACTCATGTCTTTTATCTCACGTTCCTCGAATTTTTCCCGCCTCTGGAATGCCCAAATACTTTACTTATTTTCAAAGATCTTCGTCACTTGTCCGTATGAAAGCGCCACTCCAGTTTAACGGCGGTTTGTTAGAATTATGCGAAGCCCGACCCAAACACTATTCGTAAACTTGACATGCATAAATAAGGAAATAAATGCATATTTATCAGTCTAGACATTCTTATCATTATCATTATCACTATCACTAGTATTATTATTTTCGTCATTATCACTAGTAGTAGTTTTAGTATTATTATCATTGTTATTATTTATCAATATCATTATCGCTGTTATTTATCGTTATCATCACCGTCATTCTCATTCTAGCAGTAACCAGAAAAACATCATTATAATTACGATTATCATCAATCCATCTTTTCATTTTAATCATGGACATAATTACTATATGATGATACTTTTATCATTCTTCCTCATACTGCAGGGAACAGGGGACCACAATCCATCTGTTATCTCCAGTCTTAAGCAAGAGGACGAGTATTAACGTTATAAAAAGAGTGGGTGACAGAGTTCATTGGCTTGTTATGGACCGCCCACCCTGAGAGATTTTGCCTTGGCTGTTACCACTCATTATGTACGGTAATGGCCGCCCTGCCTGAGGAAATGGGGCCGTTTGGGGTCGAATTGGCCATTCGCTCCCTGACAATTCTCCCTGGCTTTGTATTCCGTGGAAGGTTTGCTGGCTGGAGGGTAGTCTACCTCCAGCAGCCGAGGAGGAAAGGCGGACTATTGTTGTGTTCATATTTATTATTCGTATTTTGAGATTTCATTTATATTTGATTCAGTTTCATTGATGGTGATTACCGTACATTTATCGTGTGTATATTTGATTCAGTTTAATTGGTGATGAACCATGTATTGTGTGTTTTAATAAGTAATGGATTGATTGATAACTTTTATTATTGCTTTTGAATTTTTAAAACATATTCCTCTTCCTTCGGCAATGCAGTTCGAACATTTTGCAGCCGTAACCCCCTCTGTCGCCGAGGCCCTGACGTCACCGAAGCCACTTGTTTCCTGCACTACCAGATTTCGACATCCCATTCACGACAACTTCCTGGTGAATAACAGTGACGATCTTGAAGGTTTAAGCAGGTGTCGGCGTTTACAGCGACAGCATTTTGGCTTTACTCTGAAAGGTGTTATTATTTTGCTCTCGTTTTAGCTTGGTCTTTCATTTAGCTGTGGCGCATTTTTTTTTTTTTCGCCGTGGATATTGTTCCGGCACCGGATTTTGTAATAGTTTGGCTATTCGTCCGGCATACATGCGCACTAACTATTTTCGCGCAAACACACACTCGCGCATTAGCCTTGCATACAAACTTTGGCGCTGTTTTTGTGTTGTTCATTGTTCATGGCTAAGGGTCGATCATCGATTATGGATTCCTTCAAAGTTGGAACTGAATTTGCCAGTTTTGCTGATGTGAAGGACAGCTTGACCAACTTTCAAGAGCACTTTCGCATAGTTTTATGGCAAAGATTCAAGGACTGTTGCTGCAGCTTTGAAGCGTACACCGGATAAGAACGTAAAACCAGAGTTGAAGTACTCCTACTAAGTGTTTGCCTGCATCGGGAAATACGGCAATCGGGAGGGGGTCCGGGGGAGTAGACCCCGGGTTAGGAGGTATTTTTGGTTCCTACGGCGATCCTACTGGTCGTTCGTGCGTTTAAGATGCGGTTCACTCGCTCGTTCGCTCGCGCAACACCGTGTCGAATCATCCGTGGCCGAATCTTCTCTCGGGATCCATTTTTCACTTTCTTTATCATCTGAAATACTATCCTTGGCTCGGATTTTCAATTTCCAACATTCCTTTGCTCTTTGCTCCCCACGGGATCCCCCAATTGTTGGCGGGAGTCGGGGACTTCGTCTCTGACGGGTGCGGTCCTATCGTTTTTAGGCACGTTAAATGCATTTGTATGAACGAAATCCCCCCCCCCCCACCACCACCACCACCGATTCCCCACGGGATCCCCCAATTGTTGGCGGGAGTCGGGGACTTCGCCTGACGGGTGCGGTCCTATCGTTTTTAGGCACGCACAGAATAGGGATGAAAATCACAGAAATGTCAAACTGTAGCAAACTTAGCATGTATGTCCACTCGGTCCTAAGAATAACTAAATAAAAAACGCCGGAAAAATATCCCAGCAGTCTCTCGATCCGACTATGAATATTGCATGACATGACTCGGTTTGGTAATTTCTCTTAGGGATATATACAGCTAAAACTATTGCTTAGATAAGGAAAATCCAAGGGCATGGTTGTAGATATGTTCAAATTACTCTGATATAGAACTAATACCCAACCTGGCATGAAGCGTAACGGTAGAGGTTGAAGACCGCGACGCGCGTAGATAGAGGAAAATGGACACCGCCATCTTATAGAGCGGAAGAAATAGAGTAGGATAGTGGTAATTTTAAGATGCACAGGCATTATATTTACCGTTAAACGGAAAAAAAACCGCGGCGCTGCGCGCCGCGCAGAGCCTAAGTCCAAAACATCCTTCCACAGGCAGTTCTTTGTTTATGTTTACATTTTCTATAAGCTCGTTTTCTATGTCTCATTTTCTGTTATTCCATTTTCTATAATTGCGTTTTCTATGAAGGTCACGTTTTCGGTGCACCACTTTCAACCAACCTGGAATCATTGCCGATTACGAATTATTTTTATACATTATTTTATGTTATTTATAATGAAATTTCCTCAATTATATTTATGCTTATAGATTATATGTTGTATTCTGTGTAATGTGGTTAATTTACCATTACTATAATCTTTATCATAACCTTGATTGATTGTTAACAATCTAACAATGCTACTGCCTTGTTACATCAATTGCCTTCCAATCGGAACAATACCCAATCTTATTACGTAGTCACTTGCCTGTAAGCCACCGTCATGGCAACTGCTAGTGATTTTTGTGCGGAGTGTGACATGGGGTAAGTTTAAATGTTCATTATTTATATTAAATGTTTATGTATTTTAAAATATAAAATATTTTTGGCTTATATCATAATGGATCATTTTTTAAAATTTATTATATCATGATAGGTATGGGCACTTCTGGGAAAAGTACGGCACCCAGCCTTCCCTCTTGCTCGATCTTTGCCGTACACATGGCCTCATTTTGGAGGCCATGAAATGTCCAAAATGCGACGGCGAATGCCGTCGCGATGATAATTTAAATTCATTTAGGTGCGACAAGACCCCCCCCAAAAAAAAAAAAAAATCACTTTTTAAGAACACCTGGTTTGATAATAGTAAGCTCGATTTTGAAACTAATTTAAAATTTGTAAATTTGTATCTGCGAGAGAGGTTTTCTTACGCATCTGCACGGAGCGAGTTTAATTTCCCAAACCGGACTATTTGCGATTGGGCGAGCTTCTGCCGGGAGGTTTTAATTTTCTGGTGTTTTGAAAATCAATCCGACAAAATTGGTGGGTCAGGGGAAATTGTCGAGATTGATGAATCTAAATTTGGTAAGAGAAAGTATAACGTAGGTCGTGTCATAGAAGGTCAGTGGGTTTTTGGAGGAGTATGCCGCAAGAGTAGGGATTTTTTCCTCGTTGCCGTGGAGACGCGTGACTCTCTCACTTTGCTTAACGTCATTAAGGAGCGTATCCACCCAGGGACAACGGTCATTAGTGATTGTTGGAAGGCATACAACTGTTTGGAGAAAGAGGGCTATCAACATTTAACTGTGAATCATTCATATAATTTTGTTGACCCCAAAAGTAAAGCGCACACAAACACGATCGAGCGGAAATGGAGGGAAGCGAAGATCAAAGTGCCCCGCTTCGGCAGGAGGACATACCACTTCGCCGGGTACTTGGCTAAGGCCATATTTCAAATGAAGTACCCGGCGGAGAACAAAAGATTCCATCAGTTCCTCCTTGCCGCAGCTCGCCTGTACCCTCCGCACTGACGGTATGTGTTAAATGTATTGATAATGTGATTTGGTTATTATTAGACATCGTGCTAATAAGGGGTGTTAAATTATTTTGGGCAATCCTAATTAAGGCAGCCGCGGAAAGTGTATTTGAATTATTTAATAATGTTCGTACATGCCGGGGAATTTAATATTTTGTGGGACCTCACTGGCCGTGCTTTAATTCAAAATCAAAGGTTGCCTTTCTACAAATCTCGATGTCTGCGAGATTTCTGAAAACTAGGCGAAATACCCCCAGGGAGATATCGGCAACACGGACACCGGCGCGCGGCGCATGTTGCAGCGGCGACGAATTTTCGTTCGTCTTTCGATTTTATTCCTAAATTTTAAATTTCTATTAAACTATTTCTCCCGTGGGTGTCTCCCCTACGTGCCCATGAAGATTGAAATGTGTAGGCGACAAAAACGAAATTGGGGCGGGTGTCTTACTTATAATTTACCCGGCGGGGAAGTCTCATAACTGAGGCGCGACAACAGGAGGTTAGTACGTTTTAATTTGTTTTAAACGATAACCGGCAAATTGCACATGTATATTGCACGGAATATAAATCATAAATATTAATAAAATGCGTGTTACAATAAGTGTTTAATTAGAATTTTACAATATCCGCATTATTTAAAATTATAAACGGTTTGACACAAGTTCGTTGGTTATTGTTATGTTTCGGTATTCAGGTTTGTATGATTACGAATATGTGTTATAATAAAAAAATATTGTGTATCATATATCGATTTAGTCCGCATAACGTTTTGCGCTTGTTTAATTTAGCGGTGTTTCATTCGGCGTCCGTCTGACAAAGTTTGGCTCTTATTTTTTTTTATACGGCCTTTCTATTGTTGCCGTAATATAAATTTAGGCTCGTCTTTCATATAATTACAAATTGTATAGATGTTAAAGTGGTATTTATTTTTTTAGACATTTACAGGTTGCTATTGACATCGTGCATTCCCCCCCCCCCCAACGGAGCTTTGTGAGGTCGATTTATCCCCCTCATCCCTCCCCCCTAGGGAATTAGGCTCTGCGAGGACAACTTCCCCCTTTTGGAAGGGGGGGTACCCCCCCACATTTGGAACTGTCTCTGCGAGGGTGCGTCGCGGTCTTCAACAATTACCATACCGAACCTCACATCCCACCCCACCAAACCTAAGCAAGTTATAACCTAACTTCGCATCCACCAAACCTAACCTAACCTAACCTGCATCATGCAAGCCAATCCCCAAACCTAACCTAACCTAACCTCATATCCCGCCAAACCTAACCTAACCTCGCATCAAGCCAAGCCAATCCAAACCAAACCTAACCTAACCTAACCTCGCATCACGCAAAACCTAACTTAACCTAACCTAACGCATACCCAAACCTAACCTAACCTAACCTAACCTCGCATCGCAAACCTAACCTAACCTAACCGCATCACGCCAAACCTAACCTAACCTAAGCAAACCTAACCTAAACCTCACCTAACCTACCTAACCTCACCCCTCACCTCACCTCACCTCACCTCACCTCACCTCACGGCCAAACCTAAAACCTAACCCCTACGCATCAACCTAACTCTCACCTCTAACCTCGCATCAACCTCGCATCACGCCAAACCTAACCTAACCTAACCTCGCATCACGCCTAAGCATCACGCCAAACCCACCTCACCTCACCTCACCTCACCTCACCTCACCTCACCTCACCTCACCTCACGCCAAACCTAAACCTAACCTAATCTAACCTCGCATCACGCCAAACCTCACTAACCTCACCTAACCTCACCCTCAACCTCACTCACCTCACCTCACCTCACCTCACCTCACGCCAAACCTAACCTAACCTAACCTAACCTAACCTAACCTAACCTAACCTACCTCACTCACCTCACCTCACCTCACCTCACGCCAAACCTAACCTAACCTAATCTAACCTCGCATCACGCCAAACCTCACCTAACCTCATCTAACCTCACCTCACCTCACCTCACCTCACCTCACGCCAAACCTAACCTAACCTAACCTAACCTCGCATCACGCCAAACCTAACCTAACTAGCACCTACGCATCACGCCAAACCTAACCTAACCTAACCTAACCTCACCTAACCTCAACCTATCCGCCAAACCTAACCTAACCTAACCTAACCTCGCATCACGCCAACCTAACCTCGCATCACGCCAAACCTAACCTAACCTAACCTAACCTCGCATCACGCCAAACCTAACCTCACCTAACCTAACCTCGCATCACGCCAAACCTAAACCTAACCTAACCTCGCAAAAACCTAACCTACCTACTCGCATCACGCCAAACCTAACCTAACCTAACCTAACCTCGCATCACGCCAAACCTAACCTAACCTAACCTAACCTCTCTCGCCAAAAACCTAACCTAACCTAAAACCCAACCTAACCTAAACCTAACCTCGCATCACGCCAAACCTAAACTAACCTAACCTCGCATCCCGCAAACCTACCTAACCTAACCTAACCTAACCTAACCTAACCTAACCTATCCCAAACCTAATCAAACCTAACCTAACCTAACCTAACCTAACCTAATCAAACCTAACCTAACCTAACCTAACCTAACCTAACTCGCATCACGCCAAAACCTAAACCTAACCTAAACCAACCTAACCTCGCCCAAAACCTAACCTAACCTAACCTAACCTCGCATCACGCCAAACCTAACCTAACCTAACCTAACCTCGCATCACGCCAAACCTAACCTAACCTAACCTCGCATCCCCCAACCTAACCAAACCTAACCATAACGGCTCCTCAAACCTAAACCTCACATCCCGCCAAACCTAACCTAACCTAACCTAACCCAACCTCGCATCACGCCAAACCTAACCTAACCTAACCTAACCCAACCTCGCATCACGCCAAACCTAACCTAACCTAACCTAACCCAACCTCGCATCACGCCCAAACCCTAACCTAACCTAACCTAACCTCGCATCACGCCAAACCTAACCTAACCTAACCTAACCTAACCTCGCATCACGCCAAACCTAACCTAACCTAACCTAACCTAACTCGCATCACGCCAAACCTAACCTAACCTAACCTAATCAAACCTAACCTAACCTAACCAACTAAATCCCACCTAACCTTACCTAACCTCTCATCTCAGGGTCTCGGAACCTCACAGCCCACATCATCTAACCGGGCCGAACCTTACCTCACATCGCATCACACCAAACGTAACCTCCACCTCAAATAAGATCAAATCAAACCCAACCTTAAACTAAACCTAAAGAAACACTAATTGAGTATTCTAATTTAGTTAATTATCATATCGTGTCGAGAAGTTGACATCTTGTTTGCTTTACCACGCTTGCGCAGGACACGAATCGAGGGCTTTTCTTCCGTACTCTTAGTAACTTCCATATTTAGACGGGTGCATGACACCCCCTCTATACCCCCCTTTATTAGCACTACTTGCCAACGTATAGAAATAGCGACATTGTAACGTATCGGCGGATATTTTCATTTCGCGGTAAATGAGAGAGCAGCAACGCGACTGATGGCGATGTCCACTTCCCTCTGTCTGTGCGGCGCTCTTGGTAACCTTTATCTATAATGCATATTTTGGCTTTTCATAATCACTGAACTACCCTCGATTACCACTTTTAATTACCAACTCTTAACGCTCTATCCTTGGTCTCGAGAAATGGAACCTCTTTTCTGCCATGTGTGAGATTGTGATCTTGATTTTTTCCACAAATATAGTGACAGTATTGAAGAATTACTGTGCCAAGAGCACAATTTTACTTCAAAGACTTTAAAATGTGAAAAGTGAAAAAGTTGTAGGTTAACAAAAGAACAGTCCGGTATCAATTTCAAGAACTATTACCAAAATTGTATTTTAAAACGAAACCTAACATTCGATGTTTTATTTATGGGGTTATTTCTCTTATTCAAGACCTCGAGACTAGCTTTATTTACTTCATAAAACTATTTGTGGTTGGCCGAGTTTTTGCCAGGAAGTGCTTGTTGCATGGTGCTCTGAAGAAAGTGGTCATCAGTGCCATATAGATGATAGTTTACATTTATTTTATTAGTTGACATTTTTTTCAATTTAAAAGTTGAAGCTTTCTACCGTACTCTTAGTAACTTAACATCTAACATCTGATTAATTCAGTGTACAAGTCTTCAGCGCATCTCTGAAGTGTCCTCTCCATTTTACAGATCTCCCCATGAGTACTTTGTGGTGGCACCAGCATCAAGAGTCCGCTGTCGTCACTGGCTTGTCTCGTTTCCGGTCGAGGCTTTGCAGTGACCAGTGGACCATCCTTCAATCATTCCCCTCCAGTCTCGTGCCCGTAGTTGTCGTGGGTGGGGTGGGGGGGGGGAGGGTGCTTAGGACAAGGAGACTGAGACCCATTGTTGGGCGTCTCCCCTACCTCGGGCCTCAGCCACCACCTCGACCAACTTTAAGATCTTTTCTCCTCTTTCCTTTTCATTCTCTTCTCCAACCCCTTCCCCTCTACATTCTCTGACTTTGCGTCAGTCATGAACAGCCTCAGGGAGCCATGGACACGGTATTCTCTAGGTTGGTTAATTATTAATTACGGTATACATTTTCGTATGCTACGGCATCTTCCACCTACTTCCTTTCAATATGCAATAACATATGGACGACTGGAGACTTTCCTTTCCACTGGAGAGAGAAGCCATTGTACTACCTTTCCTAAAACCTAACAAACCAGGTACTCTTCCCCAAGACTACCGCCCCATAGCACTTACAAGTTGCTTATGCAAACTACTGAAAGGATGGTTAACTTTCGACTAATGTAGTACCTCGAATATCATAAAATCATCTCTCCAAATAATTTTGGAGAGATGATTTCGCGGCAGAAGAACAGCTGATCCACTTGCCTTTGTTGAAACAAATCACATCAGCATTTGCACGCCGTGAGTCAGTATTAGCAGTCTTTTTCGATCTCGAAAAGGCATATGATACCACATGGCGGCACCACTTCCTACAAGAATTATTTTTCCATGGCAAACGTGGTGAGTTGTTTTCATAAAATTCTTCCTGTCTGATCGTACCTTCCGATTTGCCTCTTCTACTTCCTCTTCTTTTCCTCAATTAGGTGTCCCGCAAGGCAGTGAACTACAAGTACCACATTGTTTATAGTCGTAAACGATTAGTTAAGCTCTGTCTGTATCACTATATGTCGATGATTTAACCATCTTTGCCTTTGGCCCTTTCATTAAAGTTCTCCATCAACTTCTCCAGTCATCGATAACATCAACCTATTCTTGGGCTACCAATCACAGCTTTCGATTCTCTTCCTCTAAAACCTTTTCCATCCTATTTCCTCGTTCACGTATAGACTCTCAACCTCCACTCCTCCTTTATGATTTTCTGGCAAGTTCCTTGGTTTTATTTTGACTCCAAGCTATCTTGACGAGATCATATCCTCTCTAAGAAAAAGCCCGCCATTGTCTTCGATGCCTACAAATTCTCTCCCACCTATCCTGGGGTTCAGACCGCAAACACTCCATCTCCATATTACCCTAATCCTCTCCACCCTTGATCATGGCTGTCATATATTTTTCTGCCTCTGTTCTCTCAACTTGACCAAGTACACCATTAGGAGCCCTAGGAGCCTTCCAATCCTCTCCAGTTGAGAGCCTATACACAGCATCAGGCCTCTCTCAACGTCGCGCTCTTGTCTCTGAGAGTCTATGCTCGTTTCCACTAATTTTCTTTCCCCAAGCTAACTCCCCCTCAACCTCCTCCTCTTCTCCACTTTTAGCTGTCCTTTTCCTTGTTCGTATGGAGACTACTATCCTATAGTACCATACCATAGTGCTGCTATATGTAAACACATCTATTATCATATTACTTAAAATTTTATTGCACTCCTTTCTTTTGCTTGTTCATTTGTATTTAACATTCCAGTTATTTATTTGACTTCTTTTAATAAAGAATTAACTAATAATCTTTTTTATTTTCATGTATCATATCTACTATGCCCTCGGTACTACTGCTTACATATTTTACAGCCAGAACTTTTATTATTGGGCAGGCCAAAGGCACTTGGTTCTACCCTATCAGACCTATACAAACCTTCCACTATAATTTTTATCTTTTTTTTAACCTTCTACATGCAGTTTTAAGCCATATAATATTCTCATCTTTCATGTTCATCACTCACAATGTAACTGACATTGAAATCAAATTCTTATTATTGCCATAGATTTTTAAAATTAAATTTCAAGGTCACTAGTTTCTAAATCCAGGGGAGATGGAAGGGGGCTCAGTAGCATTAGTAGAAAGTTCACCAGATTCTATTCCGGTTTTCCATTTTGTGGGGCTTCTGGTAAACCAGAACTGGTCAGATGGTGTGGTCAAAGAAAGTAAGATTATTGCCTTTTTTTTTGTGCTTGTAAAAGAATTCAACAAACTCTTACACTTGCCCTTACCGAACCTTCTTGGAATAGCCCTCAATGAAAAATTTCTGCCGTATCAATAGTTAAAGTCATTAGTGGTGTTTTCAGAATATAGCAATAGGCCTGGGAGCAAAAATCACAGGTAAGGAAAGGTCATACAGCACTATGATAAAGTATTGATAGTGAAAAGGTTATAAGTTAATGACAGGACAAGTATGTAAGCTCTCAAAGGTTGTAGAACGTTGTAGCTTAGTATGGTGGTGAAAGGGTAAAGAGGGAAGAGCAAATGGAGTACAAAGGCCATTAAAGGAATGGTACAAAGACACCCTTTCATCCTATCAGAGAGAGACTTTAGGATGTGGACAGGAGATGTTGATAAGGAAAAGGAAAGGGGTGAAGACCATGCAAAATTAGTGACCCAAAATAAGGGTAGGTCGCTCCAGAAGTCACCAGAGGACTGATGGATAATCAGACAACTATAAGGTCTCCATAACTGTAGAGCTGGCATCCATTCCCATTATGCAAGCTGAAATAAGAGCTGTAGATTGACATTTTGGTGGCAATATTAAGTCCAAAGCTAAGGAGAGAGACAGTTTAGTACAAACCTCATCCCTTATTTCTTTAATTAGTGAAAAGAAAACACAGAGCGAAAAAGACTTGAGTTTGTATTCTAGATACAGTGAAATGTACAATTCTTTGTTACATATGCCTGTGTGAGTAAAGGTTTTAGCATGGGCTTTCATGTGTTCGTGTGCGTTGGCTAAGTACCCAGAGGTGGCTTCTTTGTCAACCAGCATTCATCAGACATTGGGCCAAAACGAACTGGAAAATAATTACCTGCTGATATAGCTTTGCAGTAAACAACTTGCTTTCGTCTTGTCAGTTACCATTTTTTGGATAAGAATAGATTTATTTAACATGTATTCTCAAGATTCAGAGGAAAAATGCAAAGAAAATCATGGCATTCATACATTCAGAAAAAAAATATATTTACAAAATTCAGCAACAACACATGATTGCACAATTTCTTTTTCCTGTACACATGGATAATGATATGCAAGTAAATAGTTTCAAACAGTTGGATAGTAGTACTAAATATCAAATAAAAAATACAAAACCTAGAATGAATTTTTAGTCCCAAATCAGCCTAAGTGATATCTGCTACTCAAATTTATACTTTACATAATTAGGCTACGCATAGGATGTGAATGTTCGACATTTCTTCTGACACAGGGATGAAACCACACTGTCGTCTGTACACGATGATGATCAACATTTAATCAAGGCACATCAGCCCTGCTACAACTGGTGCAAAAATATTTACTTTCTTTTTTTGCTTCTTGTCGGTCATAATACTCAAAAGGGTGGGGATAATTATGTATCATTCAAATTATCTTTTTTTCCCCCAAATGACTCAAACTAGTTTAAATTTAAATTGATTATAAAATTGAAAATCCAGTCTTAATATGCTAAAACATCACTACACATTACATAAACACTGATTAATGCCTAAACCCAAGTCATCAAACACAACATACCAACGCATATACATATATGTAAATATATATATATATATCATCAAAATATAACAAAAAGATTCCTCTTATTTCATATTCCACTGGATCCAAGGGTCTTTGTACAATGTGCCTTTCTAAAGTGACAAGGAAACCCCATAACATGCTCAGTTACCTTGTTAAATAAACCTCTTGCCATCATTTACATTTTTATTATTATTACTTTTCCTTTTTAAATTATTATAACTCTTCATACCCATTCTTTCTATCTAATTTGCATATATATATATATATCATATCCCCTTCTACAAATAAAATTCAGAGATATCTAAGTCTCCCCCAACATATTTCCCACATCA
>NW_020869735.1:120000-127500 GCF_003789085.1 Penaeus vannamei | reverse complement strand
ATCTTCAAGTCGGCTGCCTCTCGGGTATATGAGGCAGCCATAGAATTCAGCATGTGAGCAAGGATGAGGCGCATAAGATGGGGGTGGCGCGCTATGAGTACACTCCCAGGAAAGAAGTGAAGCATTATGCGTTCGTTACTAAGAGTCTGTGATCTTCTAATGCATAGAATCTAATATGATCGAACAACAACTATTTACAAGTCATCTTATTAATACAAATTATGTGTTAAAGTGTCCGGATTAGCTAGACAAACGCGATTGTAATCTTATCCTAGCACTAAAAAAAAATAAAAGAAGAAAACAAAACTATAGATTAGATAGAACGCGATTTTCTCATCACTCCAATTACTGCTGCCATTTATGATCACATGATACCCTGTGCTACTGAAAGAACTCAGTCTCATGACAAGACTTCAAACACTTTCAGCACGAAATTAATTCCTCTTGCAACGCATGCTGTATAGTCCTACAATTGCATGCAGTTAGCAATCAGATGTCTAACACAGGCTGCCATGGCCTTTTGTAAACTGCTTCTTACTACTGAGTAATTCATAAGCCAAAATTCAGATCATTTATGAAATGGAGTTTTTTTCTTTCATGCAATACGAGGCGCCTTTTGCTGACCACCAGGGAAAAGGTCGGGCAATTAATAGAGCCATGTGATCATGCAGGTGCTAAAAAAACTACATACGTATCATCTATATACAAAGTATCTAGTATATTTTGCAGTGATTTATATAATATACTGAAGGCTGGCTCAAATCTCACTACGCTAACTTATACTGTGAGATATTTTTTTTCACTTAACTCTATACTATAACAATGTTACTTATACATGTACAAGGTGTTACAACGAACTAATGCGAGTTTTTATTCATAAGGCCGGCCACGCTCTGTGCAGTACACGCATAGGTACGCGTTGGAACGTACGGGTCTTCGCTGCGCGCTACTCAGGGTGTTTTGTGGCATGCTCATCTGGTTCCATTCGTGTTGTGCGTGTGTGTGTGGTGGCGGGGCGTGCGCGTCGTGTATCAAGCTGCCTTGTGCATGGTATTTTTTCGGACAAACATTATTTCGAATGTTCAGCTTACGAACTCGTCAATTAGTGCTAGAATTCCGCTTGTGTGCATCGCATTAGACCTGTGATGTATGGAAAATGAAACAGATATATTCATGTGTTAGAATTGTAACATTTGTAGCAGAAACAAGACATATGAATGCAAGGAGCACTCTAGAAAGTTAATGTTTCAATTCGTGTCAAATCGTACGTTAAATGGTCCTACATTATACGGGTATTATCCTTGTGCGGTATTCACATGATTTGCTTCTCCTTTGCGTACACGTCAACTGTGTTTTGTGTTTATAAGTTGCAAGAGGTCCTCCAACACAAGCATCGAGGCCAGTGCGATCCCTGGCATTTCCCTGGAGCGCAAGGGGAAGCGGTATTGGGTACATAAATCAACTTTTTCTGGACGTGCATAATTTTTCGTTGTATAGAGGATTAGGTATAGATAGAATGATGATCTTAATGATATGGCATATAATGCACACCAATGAATAACATGGGTGGTTTATTATTTTGTTTTATTTTTATGTTCGTAATAAAAATCGCTAAGAAAATGGATAGTAAAACATAGTGTGCACATGATGAGTGGAGCTGAGTTGTGTGCAATTAGTCTACCAGAGTAAATGATAAAATATATGATTTTATTGAGTATGAAGTATTACACTTATATATAACTATCTATATACAAAATTGGAAATACTGGTCTGCAGAAAATAGATATGATATCAGATTTGCAACCGTCCGCAGATATAGGTGTTCAATATAGATGTTTTGAGTAGTGCCGGTGTAGTATAAATAGGGCAGTATTATTTCATTGGCTAATGAGTGAGGATAATAATCTTCATAATAAAGCTGTAATTGGAGAGGTGGATGCTACCAGGCTTAATTGAAATTTACCGGCTGCTTATGAAGTCGCTATCGATGCATGAATAATAGATTATATCTCATACTCACTAACTTTTTAAGTATTTGTGAAATCAATGTTCAGGCATTGATATTTTCTATAGGGGCTGATAATACCACTGTATTACTTTTCACACGTGTTGACTATATATTAAGTAGCATGAATATATAGTATGGGTTGTCACAAGTATCTTGGAGTTGCGTGGTGTAAAATTGCAGTTATATTTGCCATATGCGTTCTGTCTTCTGCGTGATTGGGCTTCACCGGAAGGGTCGCTTCGTCATGGATACGCGTTGAATCTTCGTTGTGTGTGTCCAGTAATCAGTTCAGTCACGGCTAGGAGTTGAGAGTGTCCCAAAGCTCCGCGGTGGCCGCACTTCCGCGTGCGTGGCCATGGTCCAGAATGGTGAAAGACGTGGGTCTCGGAGGCCAAGCAATCACGTAGGAAACAGAAATTTTGCCTCGAGAGCACGTTGGTGGATCGTCGCGATAGGTCGAGCGTTTGGCAGGCCCTCAGGATCATCATATTTCGGGCCGTTTCCTGTGGTCGCCTGTGGGATGACGCATCTAAAGACTGTACAGATTTAAGAGAAAGGAGCATTCACACCTTGATGATACGTCAATAGTCACATGAGCCAAAACAAATAATATTAAATATGATATCTTCGATTGCAGTTAGATTCAAATCTAATCCTTCCAATAGAAATTACAATTACTATGTGATGCATATATACATTATATTATATATATAGTAATAATAGTATACTATAATATATATATAATATAAGTATATATATATATAAGTATATAATAAGATTATTATATATATATAATGATATAATTAAATAAATAAATAATTCCATGCAAGAGCTCGCTATAAGAATAAGATTAACTAATAAATCAGTATTCAATACGGAGTATGGGGCATAGCTTCGCCACATTAATAATCGCCATTTTGACACGGTTTCACTGGTAAATGATTGACATTATTCCACTACTAGACAAATGTGTAGTTATCGAGTTATCGATACCTAGAGATTATTGCTGTTGAATGTCTGATATATAGAGTCTAATGCTCTGGACTACTATCAATGTGTCGACATATGCAAGACTTCTCTACCGAGTCCGAGGGCATGAACGTGAAGATGACAGATCATCTTGTACTCCTCTGAATCACTGAACGGTGACATGGGGGCACGATCCACTTGCATGAGCTGTACTCCTGGTTGCGGGACAGTTGCCACCATATAAGGGCGATATTATGCCTTGACCTCACACTATGAATCGTGATGCAACGAAACCAAGAGGAACTGCCAAACAAGCCCAACTAGAATAAAGTCGTTATTATCACGTACACATTAGAATTAAGCCAAGTCTAAATGGAATCGGTCGATTTAAAATAAGATCAAATAAAAATCATATAAATAAACAATTCAATAGAACAAAACCAAACTTAACCTGTAGGACGTGAATTAGCGCATTTCATAATACAGGGATAGTAGAGATGGTAGCACTGTAAGATGTCCTTACACTGATCATTTAGACCCTAAGGGCAACATTCACTAGAAAACGACAATAATGATAAAAATGATAATAATTATCAGCACTAGAGTGGAGACTAAAGATTAATGGTAATGCCCATAAATTACAATAATATAACATTAAAACACAATAGAAGCTTAGTGAGACACGCACATAAAATTCTTTATAAGCACAATTGGGCAGCGCACTGGAACAAAAGCTTCTGTCCTAATGCCTATGATAAGCAACAACAATCAAAATCAAGATTTAGCACAGTAATCATGAGTCAAGTACTAAGGCATTAAATCAAAATACAATGCAAGAAAGAAAAAGCACATTAACGCTTCTGCCACATATGACCTCCAATAAGGGGTGAATAGATAATTTAATAATTCGGCGTTGGAAATACCCCATGTCCACGCTTCGGAGCGCGCGTCGATTCCTCTAACCAGGCCTGGAGAAGACCTGTTGATAGAGAGTTAGTGCCAAGTACCAAGATTAAAGGCGATAAACACGTAGTGCTTCGTCCGTCCTTTCCCCCAGTCCGAGTCCTCTGAATGTAAAAGGGGGTTGTAAGAGAGCCTAGATAGACGGGTGGTTCTCAACTAACACGTGAACAATTGTATTAAATAAAATAAAAACTTCACTGTTATTACGGTTTCCTTTGTTCCTCTACTTTCACAAATCGGACCAAACGCAAATAGTTAAATGCCGTATCCGAAAGAAAACTTACTCCTCACTTCTGTCTTTCTCCATCGCGGGCTCTTTCATCCAGCGGAGTCCGATCTGGTTTTGACGTAAGCCCGAAACTACCCCGACTTAAGGCCCCTGTCTCGCCGGATCCCTCGGCGCCAAAGGACACTCGGAGCGAGGCATTCTACAGGTACCCATCCGGTGGCGCCAGGCGGCGGACGAGGCTGTCGACTGCACGCCCACGCCTTGCGAACGCGCTCCCAGGTTCTGGAAAACTACCATGAGCTTTTCCAGTAACCTGCTGTCCTCTGATCTGCTGAAAAAGTAATATGATAAATTATTAAAGGACTGACGATGATTTGAAAATACACTCTGTATATCGTATATAACGGACGTGCATTTTTCCCTTTACTTTTTTTCATATCCATAGAATGCACACAGCTTTAAGTAAATATGCAAGCTTAAACATCTTTTTTTAAATATAACTATGGAATACAAAAATAGTACCAATACTTAATTTTCTTTCAAAAAACTGTTTACACACCTGTTAGTAGACGAATGAAGTTTGGCCAAGTAAACAAATTAGTGTTGCAAGTGTCGCCGCTTCTCTCAGGAAACTACATTACAATTTGTCCTTGTGAATCCTATGAGATCAGGCCGCTATTTGCGAATTAAATAAAGCCTGACTGTAGGCTTTTGTTTTATGCGAACATGACGCTTATGTTTGATTAGTAGGGTAATAAATATCATGAGATCCTATTCCAAAGTGTTCCTTTTGTTGCTAATTAACACTGACATTAAAACCAACTTTTCACGGCTGTTTCTTCACAGTTATAATGCGTTTATTATAAAAAAAAAAAAACTATCTTTTTTAAGAATCTGAGCTTACCATATGGCAGAACACATCATTCTATGACAGTTTTCTTCTATACCATTTTCTGCGTAAAATGATAATAACGGCGTTATAGAGGGTATAACATTCACGATTTCCATGAGCCGCAGTAACCTTCCGCCTCCAGTGCCGAGACAAAATGACAAAAAGTCGTTAAGAGGGAAGGAAAATCGGACGGATTTGTAGCGGATGACGTATGCCCGGGAAATCAAATGAGCCAATTAGATTCGTGCGTGAACGTGACGTGAATAAAGACATTCAATAGAACCAATCAGATATGGAATAGATCATCACGTGACAGTAGAAGCTGGGCCTAGGAGAAGCCATTTGAAATTCAAATCAGTTCCATGGCTACAGTGTGTAGTGTTATTTCGATTTCATCGCGAAATATCACCGAAATAACGAAGCAAGCTTACTAAATTTACGAGATCACGGTGTACTGCCAGGTGAAGTACAATGCCCGCATTGTAAGACATCGTGTCATTACAGAAATGACAGACACCAGTGGGTTTGTAGTTCATGGAAAAGGGTCCCAAAAGCAAAAAGAAGAAAGCAGTGTAACTTTACTGCAAGCGATCGCAAATTCCCGCTAACAACGACGTGGAACACCCCGACGTAGAACACCCCGACGATCCCAGAGACCCGCAGCCTAGCCCGTCTGGAGTTGAGGCTGAAGGTAAGGTGTGGTTCAAATTGTTCCTGGGTCTGGGCTCTCTCCTGCCGGAACATACGAGGTTAAGATTTTGTAGGCTAAGCGGGGTGGGGGGGGGCTCCCTGAGAGGGGTTTACGGGGGCGCAGCCCTCTATACAACTCGGAAATGTGTTAATATACTAGTATTCTACCGATATTTCTTGAAATTCCCTGATATGTAGGCCTATAATGCCCTTCTCAGCTATCGGGACTGATGTAGCTGTTTCGTTTGCGAAGGAAATGAGTGCTAGATTCGTTCGAAACACAACGATAGCTATTAAAAATTTTTATTCACCCCCAAAATGGTGGGTTGCATTTCCAAATGGAAATGACCAAAGTTCTATATAACACAATAATGAATAATGATAATATTGACAACAATAATGATAATGACAATATTGATAACGTTATTCATGATGATGATCATTATGGCAATAACAACAATAATATCACTTCACTGTTAATGATAATGACAATGTTAATAATAATAATAATGAAAACAAAAAAATATTAGTAACACCCATCATTCTTATCATTATCATTACTGCTATCATTGTTATTATTGTCATTATTATTATTATCATTATTACTAATTATTAATCATTATCAATTATCTATCATTATTATTATCATCAATTATTACTTATCATTATCATCGTTATTATCATTGTTGTTGTTGCTGTTGTTACTATCGTTATTACATTTCTTAGTGCACTATTATATATTCGTCGCACTTTAGACCGTGAGAAAACTAGTTTATAAGCATGGCACCAGATAGGGTTTTATGTGAATGTTCTACACTGATTTCCCTGATACCAGAGCAAGCATTGGTTAGTTCTTGCAGTCCTCTCACTCCTCCGTTTATTCCCCACGTTCATTTCTGATCAAAGGAGAGCAGTGTCATCTCTCGAAGGTAACTTGCTAATGACAGGGGAAAACTGTTTGGAAGACGGTTTTTTTCACGATAATATTTGCTATTGCTTTCAATACCTATACGAAAGCACAACACGCTACTCGCAACACTTAAGCTATTAAATATTAGCCTGAAGCCGTTGCGCCTGCTCCTATACAAGCCGTTGGCCTATATCCTATTTAATATTGTTTGCATTTACAAATTCCATGTTCGTCACAAGTTTTGCATGCAAGTGTTACGTTTTGTTTCTAACAATTTGGACAAGTAGACCTTTTAAATCATATCACACATTGATGATGTGACACCATCTATTACTGTTTCAGCAAAATATTTCAGGTAGATTTTTTATATATTTTTTTATATAATGCATGAGTCCTATAGATACCAAACCTGCATAAAGTAAGTGGGGTAAATCACTCGCTAATACCATTGTAGTTACCAGAGTATGTGGCTCGCCATGTACACGAGTGGGGCGACAATGAGGCGTGGTTCCTACCCCAGGAGGAACAGCTTTTCTTACGAAATGAAGAATATCTGCCATTACTGCTAGGGAAAGTGAATTCACTGCTTATTATTGCTAAGGGAAGTGTATCTATTGGTAAGGCTCCAGCAATAAACACCGATTGCGACGGGTTGTCACAACCGTTTCCAGGAAACTCCAGCCTCCAGTTTTTCCAGAAGATGAACGTGTAATGGCAACGTGACTAAGGCACTCGTATAGCTTCATATTCTTAATGATTGAGTATGCTCTAACTGGCATAAGGAAACCAGGTGTGAAACAGATGCTCTGTTCCAAACTCGTATATGTGGCAGATTGGGT
>NW_020869735.1:112500-115000 GCF_003789085.1 Penaeus vannamei | reverse complement strand
TTCAACGCATTATGTACAGTCTAAAATCTAGTTATCTTGCTGCAAAGCATCTGGCTGACCTTCGGTAGCAATAATTCTTGTTGTCTCATCCCCCCCTCCCCTCCCACAGCATTTGAGATAAATCCCTTTTACCGGCAGCTGCAAGAGAACCCCTAAGACTGTTTGTTATCTCCGTTCCCAACCATGAGGAACGAGTTTTACGTTTACTTATCTCCCAGGAGGAAAATTAATGGAGCATTATTAAGGTGAATAAAAGACTGTAGCGAGATGATAAGGACAGACGTGTATTCAAGTTAGGCTTTGTACATTCAGTGGTGTTTAGCATGAGGGCCATCGCTTAGTATTTTGCAGGTGTATTTTTTTGCATTTGAAATTGTTTTCTTTTTCTTAGGCCGCAGTTTTAGAAACATGTTGAATGTTATCCTAAGTTAACTTAACCGAAAGTTTTCTATTAACAGGAGGTTATTAAGCTTTCTTAAGGAGTAATTTTCATTAATTTGTATATTTCCAAGGGAATATGATAATTATATACATGTATGATCCACCAATATTCTTATATCTGTGGAGTATAATGATTGTAATAGTCTAGGATAATGCTTTAATACAGTGGTTCCCAATCTTTTTCACCCTGTGGCCCCCGACCAATATTTAATAATCTCCATGGTCCCGTTCAGTGACTCATCTTTTCAGATTCAATTCCAATTCCCTGATACGTGAGGATATAATTATATGTCGGTACTGCAGGTGAGATAAAATTCAGCTTAATCCGACGTCATAATTTTCATATTCTTCCATGGCCCCCCAGAAAGTACCACGTGGCCGCCCAAGGGGTCCACGGCCCTCAGATTGGGAACCCCTGCCTTTTTGTGTCACCAGATCGTACAAATTGAGAACTACTGTTCCTCATCAGGAAGCAATAAGTAACAAAAGGATCACAAATAGATATACCTTCCTGCTTATGTACATGTGTGGAAAAGTATGAATGAGAATATCTTCACAATACAAGAGATACTCGTTCTCATTCATACCTTGGCACATTTGTCAACATGAATACGGTTCATTTATGTACATGTGTTTGGACTGTTTTGAAATCCAGTTCACAAGTATCTTTTTTTGTACACAGAATTCCCAGCCTTAAGAGGCGACTTTTATCTGCTGAAGAGTGGCTGCTTTTTATTATTTTTTAGAAGAGATTTTTGACATGGTACCGCCCTTGTTTCTCATGAGAAGTGTCACAGATGCAGCGAAAAGTGCTGCTTATCTCAAAAAATTTTTTTTCTTATTCTTCTTATCATTATATTATTATCATTATGTTATTAGTCATACAATCATCATTATCTTTATTATTTCTATTATTATCTTTTATTGTTATTAGTCATACAATTATCATTATCTTTATTATTTCTATTATCATCATAATTGTAATAGTATAATGTTTATCATTATCATTGTTATCATTATTATTATCTTTATTACCACTATTATTATTATCATCATTATTATAATTATTATCATTATTGTTATCATTATTATTACTATGATTATATAATTATTATACTATCATCATTATTATTATTATTATTATTACTGTTATTATCATCATTATTATTATTTTTATTTATTTATTTATTCTTTTTTTTAGGACATGCATTTTTATCTAAGATCTCTTTCCTTCGTGTTGAGCCCCTGTTTATCGCCTTTAATCTTGTCTTGATAACTGTTATCAACACTTTCCAACGCGCATTATTAAATCATTCCATTTGGATGCGTTTTTTTCATTCATGGTTATTATTGTTGTTGTTATCACTGCTGTAAAAGAATATGATCATTATTGTAATTATTACCATTATCTTTATTATTCTTATTATTATCATTTTTATCATTATTGTCGTTTCTGTTTGCATTAATGATAGTATTAGTATAATCCTTGTAATTGCTATTATTATTAATGTTATTATTATTATTGTTATTATTATCATTATTAATAGTAGTACTATCCTTACCATTATCATTATTATCATTATTATTAGTAGTATTATCATTACCATTGTCATTATTATCATTATCATTATTATTATTATTTTCATTATTATCATTATTAATATCTTTACTCTTAGTACTATTATTACTAACATTATCATTATCATCAATATCATTATTACCGTTATCATTATCCCCATTACCATTATTATTGATATTATCATTATCATCATCATCATCATTACTACTATTACTACCACCACCACCACTACTACGACTACAATTATTATCAATGTCATTATTGTTACCATTACCATCCTTATTATCATTATTGTTATTAGTATAATTCTTATCATTATTATCATCATTATTAATATTATCATCAATATTATCCTTACTGTTATCATTATTATTATTATCATCATTATTATTGTTATCATTGTTGTCATTATCACTATCATTATCATTGTTATCATCATTATCATTATCATTGTCATCATCATTATCATTATCATTGTTA
>NW_020869735.1:95000-100000 GCF_003789085.1 Penaeus vannamei | reverse complement strand
ACTCACAGCCTAATTCCGCTCGGTCCTCTCAAGTTTCACCCCTATCTTGCTGTGCATGCCATGGTGAAGACAATATTTGCCATGCCCTATTCATGGCAATTTAGAATATTGAATAAAGGTTGTGTGGAGTTAGGTACATAGTCTCAGGCGTGCTCATCCATTTTATAAAGAATTGGCACATTTTCTTCACAAAGACAAAAGGTTGATATAGAGGATGTAAGATTCAAGATTTCCAGGCACTCTGTGTTAGATACTCTTCCAATGATAAGAGAAAATGAAAATAACCAAGACAGAATTCTAGCCTTAGGGATATTAGATGAGCCAGTGGAATTGTACTTAGCCGTGTCGTGACAATAGACACTGGCAACTAGTTCCATCATGACTAGGCTGTTTATAGGGTGCAGAAAGAACTGTTTCACCATTTATATGCAAAATGTCAAGCGAATAACAAAATCAGATTCTTAATTCAGGTGTAAATTTAGGTGTGGTGTGTGGTTTACAGACAGCAAATTATTCCTAATCCCCACAATCCGGATTATGTTATGGTCCTGTCGTGGAAAAATCTGGGTCAACGGCTAGGTGGTGTGAATATGCCATTATCAGGGAAAAGGGCCACGGGCCAGGTGACATGAACTAGTAGTCATGAGGGAAGGCCGGGGTGACAGAAAAGACTTGCCACTAGTGCACCAACCTCTTGGAGTGTGATTCAACTCGTTAGGTGCTTAGAAGGGGGCTTTAAATTATTCCTTTTGATTAACAAATGTGGAATGTAACATGCGCAAGCAGTGACTGCGAGAGCGCTGGCTCCAGGAAGGACACCATTTCCCTGCTGCGCACCGTATTCCTGGCCGCTTTGATCGATGGCAAAGGTTGTCTTATGTAGAATAGAACGAAAAATTAGATATATGACACAAAAGTGCCTTTCTTTTTTTCTGAGTTATTTATTAGATACAGAGATGATGATGAGCTTGTGCAAGGAAAATAAGCTATTACCATCTGGATAAAGCAAATCAAAGGACAAATGTGGACATTGGAAAATGTCCAAAGGGCTATAAAAGAAAATAAATAAATAGATAAAAGGTAAAAAATAATAGAAAAAATAAAAACTTTGCAAAGGGAAGGTATAGAGTCTTGTCACTGCTCATGGGTGTTAGTGCGTGACTGGCCTATGCATGCCCAGGGTGTTGGCTAGTTATACTTATGTAACCCACTGCTCGTGTTTTTGGCACTCTGATTTCAGTGACACAGCCGGATCCAATGGTATAAAGTAACTATATTATTTTATGACTAATATCATTGTTCAGTCTCCACTTCACACTGTATCCTTCATCCACACCATTGGCTAAGCAGTTATATATGTTGTATGGTTAGAA
The DNA here is from genome assembly GCF_003789085.1 of Penaeus vannamei. NCBI lineage: Eukaryota > Metazoa > Arthropoda > Malacostraca > Decapoda > Penaeidae > Penaeus > Penaeus vannamei. Next base: position 98,627 of record NW_020869735.1, on the reverse strand, counting down.
CAGTTTACAAGGCTAGGGGATTAGGTAGGAAAAGTATCTTTTTCATCTATTTGTCTTGTCAAAACCTCTTTCCTGCACTGTTTTTGTATCAGACTATTTGTCACTGACATTACCCCTTGCCCAATTTTTTTTTTTTTTTTTTTTTCCCCTGAAAAAAGATTATGAACAATATTTTCATTCTAACCAGCATCAAAGGATTATGGATGAAAATTTGCAGTCACAACAAGCAAGCCAAGATTGTTGGTTTATTATGATAGTACAGCAATCACTTCCTCTATTTATATTTATAGCTTATATGTTTCTCTTTTATATTATTCCATTTGCGGTGTTAGAATATATTTGTTGCTTTCAATAGAAGATTTCAGGTAAATGTTACTGGAAGGTCTTTGCATTGATACTAACCTAGTATTGATAGTTTAATTATTGTGCATACTGTCCATTTATACTACTGTTGTATCAGTGATAAGCTATATTGTTATAGGCCAGAAGGTTGGGGAGAACATGATATATACTAAGAAAGTTCGTAAAATATAATTTGGGAATGCCATGATAAAAGGGTGGATCAGAATGTCAGTGGATGTGTCAATTTAAGCAATATCTCTTTCCTCGCAAGCCTCCCCCCACAGGAACAAATACAGATTAGAAGGCAAGTGTTTGACCTTAGTGTAATCTCTGGTAGTCCGTTATAGAGCCCATATGCTGTTTTTTCTGTTTCCTTTTATTATTTTATTTTTAAAATAGAGTGTAAACAATATTTCTTTCTGTGAAGAAGTGTATATAATGTAATGCATCTTCAATTTATATATCTTAATTTCACTCACAGAAATTGCCACAATGCCTTTGCCTACAGATACAAAATTTGCTGAATAAATTTTATTATATCTTTCCACAGATCTGACCTAGTGAGTAGGGTGAAGTACTGCAACACATTGCCAGATATTCCATTTGATCCAAAATTCATCAATTACCCATTTGATTCTAATAGGTAAGTACATTTAGTTTTTAGTAAGAACCCAGCACTGATATAAATTTAAGTCTGGATTGGAAATTTTGTATAGTTTGATCAAATATTATTCTGGAGATTTTTGCTGAAATTTGTCCTTTACTTACAGGTATGTGCGGTATAAACAAACCTCCTTAGAGAAGAATTATCGCTATGAAGTTCTCACTGAACACGATCTTGGAGTTACAATTGACCTGATTAACCCAGAAGCTTACACGCCTCAGTCCAATGCACAACTGCATCCCACAGATGAGAGGTTGCTGGAAGATGACATTCTCACTCCACAGGTGAGACTAGGGGGATGGGAATAGTGATTTTGGAATTCCTAATTCGTTAATACTTGAGCTTTTAGGAGGGAATCCTTGAGGCAGTGAGAGTTACTAGTATAATGTAATACAAATTTGTTTGTTGTTGTTGTTGTTGTTGTTGTTATTATTATCGTTATCGTTATCATTATTATTATTATTATTATTATTATTATTATTATTATTATTATTATTAATGGCATTTCCAAACTTCAGGATGCTAAACGTTCTCGCCATCACCATGTCAATGTGTCATGGTTGCGAAGGACAGAGTACATCTCCACTGAGCCAACAAGATTCCAGCCTCAGACAATGGAGAAAATTGAAGCTACAGTCGGTTTTGCAGCTCGCAGGAGAAAGGCTACTGTATGTATATGCATATGAAACTAATGTATATGAATATATTTGAATCATATTAAAATATATTTCTAATCATATTAAATTTATCATTTGAAAAGTAGCAGAATGTATTATTCTTAACTAACTTTTATATTTGGTTACTTTGTGATGAATTGCTTGATTCTATATTTATCCATCTATTTATCTCTCTAACTATCTATGTCTATCTATCTATATAATATATATATATATATATATATATATATATATATATATATATACATACACATACACAATCTATTTATATCTATAAATGGCATATTTCTTTATCAAGGGAACTTAGTCTAATAAAAATTTACCACTTACAGGATGAGAATGTATACACTGACAGAGAGAGTCAGCTGAGAGCAATTGAGAAGACCTTCCTTGAAGTTAAAGAGCCTCTCAAGCACCACTACAGCAAGCCAGGGGTCACAGCTGTGGAAGAATTACCAGTATTCCCAGATTTCAGCCTTTGGAAGTACCCATGTGCCCAGGTCATTTTCGACTCTGACCCTGCTCCTGTGGGTAGACCAATGCCAGCCCAGCTTGAGGAAATGTCACAAGCAATGATTAGGTAAGATGTGGTTACCAAACGTCCAGCAGTTTATTAATTCTGTGCTTTAGTTTGGCAAGTAGAATAAGAGGAAATTTATACAAAATTCGCTAATGATTTATATAAACAAAGAATTAATTGAACTTGCAGTTATCTGTGACTTCACTATTATTTATCAGTGAAGACCACTCACTCCCAACCAAATAGTTTTTACCTTATATATTTCTGGGAAAATGAATTCAGGCTATTAAGAGTCAATAGAGTCAGACTTCAATTATATTGTATTTTTATGCCTTGATTTAAACATTGACTTGTTACACACTTTTTTTCATACTAGGGGTGTGATGGATGAATCAGGAGAACAGTTTGTGGCCTACTTCCTGCCAACTGATGAGACCCTAAAGAAGAGAAAACGAGATGCTGAAGAAAATGTTGACTACATGGATGAAGATGAGTATGACTACCTGATGGCAAGAGAGTACAACTGGAACGTTAAGAACAAGGCCTCAAAGGGCTACGAAGAGAATTACTTCTTTGTACTTCGTGATGATGGGGTTTACTACAACGAGCTTGAAACAAGGTTGGTTCATTATTCTTCGCTCTGATTTCATATATATTTTTTTATTTTATCAGATCTAATTATGGAAGTAAAAAATAGAAAGAAAGAAAAAGCAGTAATGATTGTTTTTGTGATATTTTGTACTTTTGTAAAGAATTTTGATATGGCATAGAAGGAGATGTTGATAGATTTATATAATGTACATAGAAGATAGTACCAGTTTCTTCAATATGTACTAATACTTTTAAATCTGACCAAAACTCATTAGAATAATGGTCAAAGTAATTATTGTAATGACACTAACAATTCAGAGTATATTGATGGCTGAGAAATATTGAAAGTAAATCTTTCCCGTAACAGAGTGCGATTGAGCAAACGTCGACTGAAGCAAGGTCAGCAGCCTAACAACTCTAGGCTTGTGGTGCGTCATCGTCCTCTCATTGCGCAGGAACACAAGACACAGCGGTTTAGGGAACGAATGCTGGAACCACCTGGTGAAGATGAGGAAGAAGAAGAAGAGGAAGAGGAAGAGGAGGAAGAGATGGAGGTGGAAGAGAATGATAAAGGTATTGTGGATTGATTAATCTCCATTTCCTCTTTGATATAAAGCACCAAAATAATGAAGAAACCTTTTGATGAGTTATGTTAGTTATTGCCACCCGAATGCAGTAGTGTATTTAGAGGTAGAATTTCACATTTTGAACATGTCATTTATCCAGTATCTAAAACATACCATCAGTTTTTATTGTAAAAGTCCTTTTTTTTATAATATATTAAATCAAATACTTGGTATGGAAATGCAGGTAGTGCCAAGGGGTCTGATGAT
>NW_020869735.1:80000-85000 GCF_003789085.1 Penaeus vannamei | reverse complement strand
GAGGTGTGATTTTTCAAAGCGAATCTTTTGTTAGCAATGCGAATGTGTTGTGTCACGATACACATCTGTTTTGTCAGAAACCAATTATTTCCGAGAATAGCCTTAAGTCAAATAAACGCTGCATGGGCTGTTAGTCATTAAAAGCATATATCCCAATAATACTTGATAGCCTAACATTCCAAGAGGCTGTTGTTACGTATTTATGACGTTTGTTTTGTAAAATTTATGCATCTTTATCCGATCTGGAATGTTATCTTGACTAGCCATTTCTGAATGTCTTGCTTATGTTTCAGAGCTTTATAAACAGTCTTTCATTTTGGTTCAAGGTTTTAGTAGTCATATATATATATCTTAGTCTCCCTCTACCCCAGTTTTTATATATCACAAATATATCCTAAACCCTTACAACTTCGAACTAATCATATCAGCACAGCAAAGCATTGATTGAAAAATACTTTATTATGCCAAAACGATTCATATAATTGCTATACTGTCTCGATAGAGATCAGAGTACGTCCTAATGCACCGAAATTGTTCAGAAAATAATATGAAGTCGTTACGAGCTGACGTTACGAGCCAAGTCATATTACGAAATTTCCACACAATAGCAAGAAGGATGATGACTCTGTCTCGCGGCCGCAAACATTTGCTTGGGATCATTTAATGTGCTTGTGCATGTGTTCACTCGCGTGCTTGCATGTCTCCATACGTGCGGAGGCCTTTATATGTGGGAGTGAGTGTATGCTCGAAGGGGAAGATAAATAGAGGAGAGAGAGAGAGAGAGAGAGAGAGAGAGTAGAGAGAGAGAGAGAGAGAGAGAGAGAGAGAGAGAGAGAGAGAGAGAGAGAGAGTTAGAGAGAAGAGTAGAGAGAGAAGAAGAGAGAGAGAGAGAGAGAGAGAGAGAGAGAGAGGAGAGAGAGAGAGCAGAGAAGAGAGAAGAGAGAGAGAGAGAGAGAGAAGAGAGAGAGAGAGAGAGAAGAGAGAGAGAGAGGAGAGAAGAGAGAGAGAGGGGGGGGGGTAAAAGAGACACACACACACACATCAACACACACACCACACACACACACACACACACACACACAGCACCACCACACACACACACACACACACACACACACCACACCAAACCAAACGCCATAATGCTAATAACCATAATACTCATAAACTAGCCAACATCAACACAACTCAAATACTAACACTAACCAGACTAACACCTTACAGGTCAATGATAACATCTTACCTACTAACTTAACACAAAGCACAAACACACACAATTGCACAACATCGTATAGTAAAAACAACTCACACACTCACACACACACATACCCTACTAGACAATCAACCCAACTCTATCACACAGAAACTATCTACAAAGTGGGATAATTGAAGTCAGAGTGTAAAGAATAAAAAAGCGCAAGATGGTGCCATTTTAAAAGGAGACACACAAATCGAAAGAGAGAGAGTCGCCCGTCTGAGGACATTGATATACAATACACGCGGGACGAACGGCGAGAGGGGAGAGGGACACCTGACCCCGCGAGGCGCAGATGAGATTGATTGAGCGAGAGTGAGATTTATGAAACCCGGTTAGGGATGCGACGACCGACATGAACCTCCACGCCAAAATCAAGGTGATCCGGAGGTGGGAGAGGAAGGGTCACGACTCCATTCTCCCGCCCATCCACCCTCCGGAGATGATACTGCCGAACGGGTACAGACATCAGACACGAACAGATGAAATGTGAACGAAGGGAGGCCGCACCTGACAGGCCGAGCCACTGGGTATAATTGGAGAGCATACGCGATGTCGCTCACTGGCTTCATGGTATGGTTTTCGGGTTGGCGGGCGGGTGAATGTCTCGGGTGGCCGGGCGGAACTCACTCGCCGTCTTGGTACTTGATATGACATAAGCATGGTGCACGCACATGACTGGGGCCAATAGGACATTCTACAACTATTTACATAGATAGTATCGACTATCTAGATCATAGACCTCTCACAAAAGACCACACTAGACCACACTAGCCTGATTCCAACAACACTACACACAAACAAAGACCTGAAACACACACCACACTACAACACACACACAACAACACAATCACACACACACAAACCACACGAACACACAAGGATAGTGTGTGATGTAACAACATAAGAATCAGATCAACAGATTAAATAGATGTGATAAAATACAGGAAATGTTTCGTAAATAAATAGTATTATGCAAACATAGATAAAGGATATAATAATATAAATATAATACACAAAATCTAGTCATATTATATAGTTGATACAATACATAACTCTATATAATAGTTATTTAAAAAAGAGAGGTATGAGTGAGAATAAAAATTAAATCATTAATATATACCTAGTTAAAAGTATATATTATACCCTATAGTAGTAAATAAGCTATTACATAAGGTGAGCATATATAATATAGTATGAACTGCCAACTTCTAGTATGACTATAATAGCAATGAAATATATAGATCATACAAACTGCGGTATAATAATAGCTCGTTATTTATAATATAAATTTAGTACATGGTATATAAAATACATACATAAGTTGAGGAACCTTTATAGTATAATTTAAATATAATAAAATAATATATAGTAATTGTAGGTAAGGTAAGTAATATGATATATAAAGAATATGTAATGTTATTGAGTAATATATTAGTGTGTGAATGATAGTTTTGTAGATGCGTGAGAAATGAGTGTGATGATTGTGGAGGGAAAACTGATTTTTTTGATGTGAAAACATGTGGTCGGTGGGGGAAAAAACTTGCATTTAAGAAATGAGATGTGATTGGTGTGGTAGGGGAATAATTGGATTTGTGTGGTTGTAGAAATAATTTAGTGCATGAGAGAGAGGACATACACTTTAATATTTATTTATAAAATAATCCATTGGAGTGATAAAAACTGATTTTTAATAAATATATTAACAATTACTATGAGAGTGAGGTAATATATAACAAAATACTGATTTTTAATATACATACAATAATCACATTAGCGAGTAGGGAAAACTGATTTTAAAATTAATACATACACTACACATGCAGACACGAGCAGAAAAACACTGCATTTCATAACAACATCACCATTATGGAGCGAGATGAAAACCAGTTGATTTTTAAATAAACAATCATAGGATAGTGGAAAATCTGAATTTATTAATAAAATCTATGGATGAGTGGAAAACTAGTGTAAATTTTTTTTAAAAATAAAAATTTTTGAGTATAGGGAAATAACTTTGTAATTTATTAAATAAATAATATCCTATGGATAGGAGATAAAATACTGATTTAAATAAAATATATATAAAATTGTGTATAGAGGATAGTAAACTGATTTCTAAATAATTCATTGAGTAAGGGAATAACTAGATTTTTTTTAAAATATAAATATTAGTGGAGTAGGATAATAATATCATTGTATAACATTAAAAAAATATTTGTGAGTAACTTGGGGAAAATATGATATATATAATAAGAATAAATTATAGTGAGAGGTGAGAAATAAACTAATTATTTAAAAATAATGATGTATATGGTATAATAGGTGGAAAATGATTTTAAAAATAATTATGTGGAGGAAAACTCAGATATTTATTTAAAAATTATATTGAGAGATAGATAATAATATACTGATTTTAAAAATTATGGAGGGTAATAAATGTACTGTAATTATATTAAATATAAAAATGTATTAGGTGAGCTATAGGTGGTATATAGGTATAATATACCATACAGATCAGGTAGTACATATCATAGGGTTTAGTGTATAAATCGTTTAAAATACATATAATTTGATATAAAAGGCATTGACAGACCAGCGCGGCATAGGCAGACGATTCCAAAGGGAGACTGAGGTGATACGAGCGAACGCAAAGTTGTGAATGAGCCTGAAGAGACAGAGGCCGTTAACAGTTGGGGAACAGGGAAAGGTGATTGTTACTAAACTGCACTCTATCTCCCATAGTTCTGTGTTGAGATCTCAAATGGAACATGACAGAATATCCCACAGAAAGGAATAATGATGAAAGAAATAACAATAAGATGAAAGCCATTGATGCACGAACGCAGGACGACTAAATCAGGAGAGGAAAAGGAACAGGAGAAACCGGCCATTTAGATCGTGCGAGCATCTTTCAGGAAAACCAGATTAGCATTTAGGATACACTGAAGCGACACTGATCCAGTTTTAGTGGGGTGAAGTTTAGAACCGAACTTTAGAGAAGAACAACGAACGGAATAGAATAAAGTAAATGAAGAACAACAATGGAAGACGAGAAAAGGTGCATGGATGGTTAAAAGTGTCTGAGCACAGAAAGGAGTAATTACAGACGAGAAGGCAGACCCAGAATTCAGGAAACCCGAGTTAAAAATAGATATTTAGGCGAGGGCAGAGAGATGACGATCGATATCGAACGAAATCTAAGGAAAAGAAGGAACAGACAAAAGTGAAAGGACTGAGGAAAGAGAGGAGGAGCAGTGATATTGATATTGCAGAGAAAGGTACTGACTTAATGGAACGGAGAAATCTGAGAAACAAGAGTGGATAAAGGTGTTCCGACCACTTAGTAGGGAAGGGAGAGGGAGACAGGAGTGTAGATAGGGATTAGATACGCCTTTTGGAGATCGAGAGAAGTGTAGACTAAAATTCAAGATAGGAGTTAGCAACACTACTAAAACTCCGTGGCCCATGCGGTGAAGAGAGCGGTGCGGAGATACTGACAGACTGGGCTTAAGATTAGACAGCTTGTACTTTTGATATGGAACAATTAAGCAGTGCACGCAAAGTTAATTGACTCAGGCCATAATCAGTATGGTAAATGGAGAATCACTTTAGACCGAGCAGTATATATAGAGATTAAACAGACATGAGATATATAAGATATAGAGAGGTACAAACACAGCAAGCGAGCACAACAAACACACACAACCCGAAACACTACTCTCACTAAATGCGACACACACAACAC
>NW_020869735.1:47500-70000 GCF_003789085.1 Penaeus vannamei | reverse complement strand
CTATTCCATAATATATCTTTTGTACTGCTTGTTTATTGCCATTTTCTTTGGTAGCAGGGTTATTTCTTTTCTTATGTTTCTCAAAATAAACTTTTTAATATCTATTAATCTAGGTTATCATATCACAGATTATTTTCTTGTATTTTTGTTTTATCACAATTATCGTCATTCTTTATTATTTATCACTCTTTTTTTCCTAGACCTATCAATAAACGAAGCGGCCTTTCTCCTCCTCGTTGTTATAAAAAACGGAAGTCTTCAGTCGGAGATCATAATTATATGCTGTAAAATACTCAAGTGATTGTTTAAAGATATTGCCGAGAAAATATACAATGGATTCCTTATCTGAGATTTATCAAAGGGGCTTCTTATCTTAACTTCTGATTGTTCAATATTACTCACTGGGGAAGGAATTTTCAGATTTTTTGTGCTTTTGTTTACATTAGATTAATCTTACTTAGCTTAAGTTTGCGTGTGCGTGCGTGTGTGTGTTTCTGTGTGTCTGTGTTTGCGTGCGCGCGTGCGGGTGCGTGTGTGTCTGTGTGCACATTTCAACATTTCAGAAACAAAACTGAAAACTTTCTTGCTTTTCATCCGTCACCTTCGTGGTCAGCGTCATTGGTGCCATGTGACTCATTAATATTTTACGACCACTTGGGTTCAGAATCCTCCGCTCAGAACCCGGTTTTCACTCAAAGACGGAGGATGAACAGAAAGCTTGAAGATGTCTCCTCTTCTCGCGTTTTTAATTCGTATCTTTCATTCCTTCTTTCCTTCCCTTTTTTTCTTCTTCTATTCCCTGGATTCTTGTTTACTATTTATCGTCTCCTCGCGTTTTTAATCTTTTCTTTCGCTACTTCATCATTTCCCCCTTTTTCTTGGATTCAATTGTTTTCTTCATGTTTACTATTTATCCTCTCCTCGCGTTTTTATTCCTGTCTTTCATTATTTCCTCTCTTCCCCTTTTTTCTTATTCAATCCTCTGTTTTCTTGTTTACCATTTATCATCAGGTGTATAAGCGTCTCCAGTTCCTTTTTGTCTTCTCTGGTTCTCGAATACTATGAGGAAATATGATAATGATGATATGATGTATACTAACGACATATATATAACACATAGCACGATATATGTCCAGTATAACGTATAATATAATGAGGGTATATATATGGTAAATGGCATAGTCATTTTATGATGAAATGCTCTTTTTCTTCATTTTATATTTTTTTCACACATTTCCATATTTTAAGCCCGTCACGGACACCTGCAACCGTCCTTTTCAGCCTCAAACTCATGGCAAAATCTCCCCTTCGTTATCACCCCCCCCCCGCTTCCCCCTTCCACCCAACCCCCATCCCTAACCCCGCCCCCCCCCCATCTCATCTCCGCCCCCCACCTTCCCCCATTCCTACCCAACCCCCATCCCCTAACCCCCCTTCCCCCTTCCCACCCCCCACCCCCATCCCTAACCCCGCCCCCTCCATCCCCTCCCTTTCCCTTTTCCAACCTGCAAATTACGCCACACCTCATCACCCCCTTCCCCCCTCTCCCCTCCCCTAGCCCCTCCCCCTCTCCCCCCCCCCCCCCTCGAGAACGCAACACCCCACCTCTGCCTGATCTCCTTAATTACCTAATCCCCACGTTCCGGACTTAATAGACCACTTACACACACACTCCCTTCCCTCGTCCCTTTCCCGTCCCTGGTACGAAGGTCCTGGGTCGAAGGGAGGAGAACGTAGGTGCTTGAGAACCCAAAGCGGAGGCTAGTGTGTTGGGGATGCCCTTGTCCCGTGGCCCTGGGAGGACGTCAACCCCTAGATCCTCCCCTTGTGCTTCCGAGTCCTTTTTTACGTGGTAGGAGTAAGCAAGGTCTATATAATGATAATAATAATTAATAATAAAAATGATAATGAATAATGAATGATAATAATTACGATATTTTATGATAATGATGATATAACGATGATATGATGATGATGATTATAAATAATGATATAATAATAATAATAATTAATAATAATAATAATAATAATAATAATAATGATAATAATAATAATAATAATAATAATAATAATAATAATAATAATAATAATAATAATAATAATAATAATAATAATAATAATAATAATAATAATAACAACAACAACAACAACAATAATACAATAAAATAATAATAATAATAATAATAATAATAATAATAATAATAATAATAATAATAATAATAATAATAATAATAACAACAATAATAATAACAATAATAATAAGATAATAATAATATAATGATAATAATAATAATGGACCTTGGGAGTACGTTCCTCCCGTGTGGATTGGGTGAAGGCGCGGCGACGACTGGAAAGAAAAGGATTCCGGGTCGAGAACGATAGTAATGATTAGGGATAATGATGATAATGATAAGGATGATAAGGATTGTGATATTAATGATTATGATGGTACCAATAGTTATGGCAATATTAATAACAATAATGATAATAAAAATGATAATAACAACAGCAATAACGATAATAAAAATCAGTAATAATGTTGGTAATGATAATAATGACATTAATTAATATTAACAATTAAATCAATCATGGTGATAATGATGATTATGATAATGATATTGATAATTTTGATAATACAATAACAAAAACAATGATAACAGTAATCATAATAATAACAATAATAATAATAATAACACCAACAACACCAATAATAATAATGATATGATAATACCAATAATAATAACAAGAATATGAATTGATGTAATAATAATAATAATAATAATAATAAAAAATAATAATAATAATAATAATAATAATAATAATAATTAATAATAATAATAATATAATAATAATAATATAATAATAATAATAATAATAATAATAATGATAAAAATAATGATAATAAATGATAATAATTATAACTGATAATGATGATATTAACGATAATGAGGATGATAATAATAACAGTAATCATAATAATTATGATATTAATGACAATAATGATAATAATGATAATAATAATAATAATAACAATTATAATAATAATAATAATAATATAATAATAACAATGATAAAAATAATAATGATAATAATAATAAATATAATAATATAATAATAATAACAATAATAATATATAATAATAATAATAATAATAATAATAATAATAATAATAATAATAATAATAATAATAATAATAATAATAATAATAATAATAATAATAATAATAATAATAATAATAATAATAATAATAATAATAATAATAATAATAATAATAATAATAATAATAATAATAATAATAATAATAATAATAATAAAAATAATAATAATAATAATAATGATAATGATAGAATATAATAATAACAATAAGACTAATAAGAGGAATAATAATGACGATAATGATAATGACAATATTAATGATAATGATGATAATAATGATAGTAATAATAATATGATAATGAGTATGGTAATAATGATAATAATAACAGTAATGATAATTATAATAATAATAATGATGATAATAATAAAGATATAATGATAATGATAATGATAATGATAATGATAATGTTAATGTTAATAGTAATGATAATAACAACAACAACAATAATGATAATAATAATAATGATAACAATGATAATAATAATAATAATAATAATAATAATAACAATGTGGAATGCATTTTGGTTTGTGGGCTAATATCCTAACATAAATGACGAAAATCTCTTGTTTTTCATCAAACTATTGTATATAAATCCCTATCATCTACTAGTCTCTCGCAGTCCTAGTGTTGAGACCTATCATATCCCTCGATAACTGCGCCTCACCGCATCTTAAATATAAATGTCAGCGTCTTCATATCTACATTTTTTGTGTGTGACATTTGAGTGCTTCTCTGTCTCTCTCTCTTTTTGTCTCTTCGTTACTGCAATTATTGATACGGTGGAAGATATTGTTGCTAGCTGTGCATTGCATCACGGTTTTCTTACGTCAGCCGATGCAGCGTCAGCACGGGAATGCAAGCGCTGGGAAAGTCACGCTGATGTTTGCTGACTTAACCTCGGACGTCACCAGGTGTTCGTAGGGTTTTCAGTCACTGCACCTTTCCACCAGACAGCTTTCACAACAACCACACATACTTGAATGGAGTGCATGTGCAAGGCGATCAGATAAACCTTATCATAACCTTGTCCTTTATTTTCTTCTAACTGAAATGCGTGGATTAACCTTGTAGCGGGGAAAAGGACGAGAAAAATCATATATAATCAAACTGGGAGGGATACTAATATTAATTTGAATACCTAGGCCGCCATTATAGCGGAGAGAGACAACGCTGACACTATGCATGACAATCTTGGTGCTCTGCCATGTCTCTCGCCCCGCCAAATAAGGAGCCGTAATCACTAGGGCCGCTTAGCACCTCGTCCTCGCGGGCCAGACAGCGATTCCGTCAGTGTCACGTTGGTAAAAAATTAATGCAGAGAGTGGCGGTGTAAAAATAGTTATTTGCTTTCATCCTGTACTGTTGTTTCGGCAGTTGCTTCTGTAAGATCAGAAAGGTAGGATGATTTAGGTTAAAAGCTGATGGTGATGCTCATGATCATTTCTATTTATACCCAGTGAAGATCGTTGTTGAAATGATGTAGTTTATAATGTTCATAATCATGCTAGGAAAAAGAAATAAAGTAGTTACCACAGCAATATGAAAGATAAATGACATGACTTTCTACAAGATGAGTACGAAACGCAAGAATGAAAATGTAAACCAAAAAAAGGCGGTCTTCGGATCCCGCTTCTGAAGGGCTGCCGTTGAGGCGTTTCGACCTTCGATATCAACATCCGGGAGCTGAAAGGCAGACGACAAAATCCGGCTCATAGCGAAAGTTATGGACATTTCTTCTTTTCACTTTTGTATCTTTTAATGTCTAACAGATTGAAGAAAAGAAAACGTGATCTGTTTTGTAAAATAAACCGCTTGACTAATGAACTACAGTTACAAATACTAATTCATCCATTTTTAAAAGAAACAATAATAATTAGCCGTTGCGTAAACTGTAATTAAACTTTTTACACGGTCAACCAGTGAGCCAGTGATACTCTAAATAGAAAACTGGACATCAGTCATGTTTAGTAAACATCTAAGAAGTATATTATGATTATTCCTGAAATACCTTATAGGCCATATGAAACAAATACATTAAATGGCCTTTTGTATTCAATGCATCCGGTTGATGACATATAAACTTTATCTCTCTCTGTCTCTCTCTCTCTCTCTCTCTCTCTCTCTCTCTCTCTCTCTCTCTCTCTCTCTCTCTCTCTTCTCTCTCTCTCTCTCTCTCTCTCTCTCTCTCTCTCTCTCTCTCTCTCTCTCTCTCTCTCTTCTCTCTCTCTCTCTCTCTCTCTCTCTCTCTCTCTCTCTCTCTCTCTCTCTTCTCTCTCTCTCTCTCTCTCTCTCTCTCTCTCTCTCTCTCTCTCTCTCTCCTCTCTCTCTCTCTCTCTCTCTCTCTCTCTCCTCTCTCTCTCTCTCTCTCTCTCTCTCTCTCTCTCTCTCTCCTCTTCTCTCTCTCTCTCTCTCTCTCTCTCTCTCTCTCTCTCTCTCTCTCTCTCTCTTCTCTCTCTCTCTCTCTCTCTCTCTCTCTCTCTCTCTCTCTCTCTCTCTCTCTCTCTCTCTCTCTCTCTCTCTCTCTCCCTCTCTCTCTCTCTCTCTCTCTCTCTCTCTCTCTCTCTCTCTCTCTCTCTCTCTCTCTCTCTCTCTCTCTCTCTCTCTCTCTCTCTCTCTCTCTCTCTCTCTCTCTCTCTCATCTATCTCTCATATCTCTCTCTCTTCTCTATTCTCTTATCTTTACCATGGAATCATTTTTTGTAAAACTATCACAATCCAGGGTACATAATCGTTCAATTTATTTTCTTCCCCAGACTGCATCGCTATCACCATGTGGCCTTGTGTCTTGATACTGGCGTGGGCGGCGCTGAGCGAGGCAACGACGGGGCCGCGATCTGCTTTTGTTCAGCGGCTCGAACCCATCGACTTTGTGGGCACTGATTACTATCTGACGGGCGGGTAAGTGCCGCGAAAATGCAGATGTAAATTTATTTACTTTCCACAGACGTATGTAGACACGCAAACACACACGTGTGTATGTGCACGTGTGTGTGTGTGTTGTGTGTGTGTTTGTGTTTGTGTGTGTGTGTGTGTGTGTGTGTGTGTGTGTGTGTGTGTGTGTGTGTGTGTGTGTGTGTGTGTGTGTGTGTGTGTGTGTGTGTGTGTGTGTGTGTGTGTGTGTGTGTGTGTGTGTGTGTGTGTGTGTGTGTGTGTGTGTGTGTGTGTGTGTGTGTGTGTAAAGAAACGGACTCCTATGTTTAAAGGAAAAATACTACAGAAACACACGGAAACCAGCAAATATTTACAAATCTAATCATTACTCACGGACATAATACGATGAAATATACTTTGAATTAATATCTCGATGGAACACCTTCCTACCCCTTTGGAGAAATACAAGAGAGTTCGGTTGCTTCGGCAGGAACGGCGCAGGAAGCGGGTCGCCCTCGATGCTGGAGGACTTGAGGAGAGGACACGAGGGTCTCATGGTCAAGCTCAACGATGTGACGAGAGCTCTCAAGGTATGTGCGTTTCTCGAGGTGAATGTGGATGGATGTGTACACCTGAGAGTTCCTATTGTGACAGGGATCAGACTGTTTGGTTACAGATACTAGGTTTAAACTTATCTGCGATCAGAAATGACCCTTTTTTTTTTTTCTTCTTCATTTGCCTTTCATTACTGATTAAGCTGCACTTCTAAAACTGAAGATTCTACAGAGACTTATCACTTTCTAAAAACAGAAATATGTACAATTAAGAACGGCTCATCATAAGTAACAAATCAATTCTGCAAATTGTTGAATTGATATACGCACATTATAGGAATTTTAACATTGTTGATCCTATCTGCACCATCTCTTGTAGCAACTCCACTCGCACATCCTTACTCATCTTCCTGTCATACTAAATAAAAAAACCCTGATAACATTCCAATATTTCAGGAGGACGAACTGAAGCTGAACAACGTCTTCTACAAGCTGGGCCGCCATGACAACGACTTGGAAGGCGTCAGCGACAATGTGCAGAAGCTCTCTTCATCGTCGAAGAAAATTGAGGCGAAACTTAACAAACACGCCTTCAACGTCAGTTTTGTTTCGCGTTTGTTTTTCCTTTTCTTTTCTTTTCTTTCGTGGCAACTGTTTATAAATGTTGTGTGGAATCTTGAGTTTTTGTTGTGATGATCTTAACTATACATGGCTTTGGGAAGACGTCCTTGGCATGCTAAAAAGAGAACCAAAAATTGCAAGCTCGAACGCCGTTACGCCCCGGCTGTTTGTTCAGTAGGAGGGGAGATGCAAAACAGGTTCCCTTCTGTGTGCTTTATAATAAAATAGCAGCTATCACCCTCCCTCTCTTGCTCTCCTCTTTTTTTATTTTTCTTAATTTTTCTATTTTTATTTCTCTCTTTCTTTTTCTTTTCTTTTCTTCTCTCTTCTCTTTCACACTCACTCCCTCATTCTCTCACTCTCACTCATATTATCTCTCTCTCTCTCACTCATATTCTCTCTCTCTCTCTCTCTCCCTCTTTTCCCTCTTCCCTCTTCTCCTCCCTCTCCCTCTCCCCCTCCCCTCTCTTCTCCCTCCCCTTCCCTCCCTCTCCCTCTCCCTCCCTCTCTCTCCTTTCTCCCCTCCCTCCCTCCCCTCCCCTCATCGAAATTATCCCCGCGAAAACGATCGCGACTGTTGTTCATTAATCACAACAGCTGGAAGTGGTTTTCCGCGCCGTCGCTGAGAAGCACAAGCATTCATTCAGAATTTAATACCGCGTAATTTTTGCCGCGTGCGCTGGCGTGAAAGGTCCTCTTGATAGAGCGAAAAAATATTTTCCTCCTATGAATGCGTTCTTAGAAGGCTTAGACAATGATTGGTATCTTACTTATGTTGGAGTTAAAGGACACTTGGGTATTGGACATTGCGGATCGAGTGTGGTATAATTTGCATTGTTTCTATATTATTCACATCTTTAAGTAATTTAAGGATGCTTTGTTTATTTGTCGGTTTACCTACTTATCAATATATTTACTGATTGACCTGTTTATGAATAGCACCATTATCATTGTTTTAGAAATTTGTTTCACACAAAAATATATATATAATCTTACCAGTTCACCTCTTGTAACGCCACACCTGTATTGCGTAAATACTTTGTAAACTATTGCAAGATCTTTCTTTCGCTCAGGTGGACTTCCTTCGGCGGCGCATCGAGCGGCTGCAGCGGGAGAAGAAGGCGGAAAACTCCATGGAAGCGCAATTAGCAGCCGCCAGGGAGATCATAGACCGCCTGGAAGACCGCCTCACCGACGCCCTCATCCGCCTCGGAAATGTGGAGAACACGACCCGCACTTTGGAGAAACGGTCGGTGGTTTCTCACTTCCCGGACCTGCTTGGCCCGCCCATCGCCGCCGCTGCCCGCCCGCCCACCTTAACCGTGTACCCGGCGACACACACAGGTAACTTAGGGCTACTCGAGACGTATTCATTAGTTTTTTTTATTATTATTATGATATACAGAGGAGTGTTAACTGTAGGGTAAGCGGCATGGGTAATATGACACACATCAGTGGTACTCATTTTGAGGTTGCTGCACGTGGCGCGGGACGATGAGGTAAGACGAAGTGTGGACGCCGTTATAGGAATACGAATTAAATGAAAGACGGATATTACATACTATTAACAAGAATCAGTCATCGTTCATTATTTCTTCAATGGCAATGGGGTGTGTGCAATATACTCTAAAAATTATCGTCATATTATTTCCACTGGTGGAAATGTGGCAGGTGAGTGCAGCGGCGACTGGGAGAGGATCGGCCTCGGGTGCTACTGGTTCGGCGAGGAGGAGCTCACCTTCCCGGAGGCCGTGGCGTCGTGCGTGCGTCGCGGAGGCCACCTGCTGACCCTCAACCCGCCCGGCACCCAGCACGAACTGCTCATGGCCCGCCTCGCCGACGGTGGGTGATGGGCGCTGCGTGCCTTGGCGAAGAATGGTGCTTTTCCTGTAGATGAATGCATAGTGGCATTTCTTTCAAAACAAATATTTTCAGTAAACATTAATTATCTCACAAGTCACAAGCATATCCTCACACTGGAAGGGAATATAACAATAAGAAAAACATGATCATATAAATAAATAAATGTATTCAAAACACAATCTACTCACAGGTACTACCTACTGGACCAGCGCCACAGATGCCTTCAACAAGGATGACTGGGCCTTCCTCATGACAGCCCAGCCCGTGTTGCCTTCTCACTGGGGTGTCGACCAAGAGAACACTCTGGGCAGCCACCAGCGCTGTGCAGGCGTGTCTAACATAGGCCTCCTCAAACAACGCTGCACTCACCGTCAGCCGTATATCTGCCATATGTTTTGAAATGGTGCGAATAGAACGCAAGCTTGATTTGGAGACTGGCACATTTAGATCTTCAAAATTTTGATTTTCTTTTTTTACTATTTCTTTTTCTTAACCAGGTACGTAATTGGAAAAAATAGACGTGATATAACTCCCACTGCATACACCCTGTTCTGTAGCTTTGCGACCTTAATTTATTCTTAGAATAAAGAATATCTGATTCTCCATCCATTTACATTGTATAAAATGTGTCCAAGTAAAGATACAAGCTTCACTGTATCTGGGTTCAGAATGCTAACACATGGGGATATAAACATGAATAATCACACTTTAATCAAAATATTGATACAGGATTTTGACAATCTTCTGTAATCTACTTTATATTTCACAACCCAATAGGACCATTTTTGGAAGAGAAAATAAAACAATAGCCTAACTGTATCGTATTTTTTGGTATACTGAGCTAGTAAATCAGTATTTTTGCAGCACATTAAAATCATATATAATGAAAAGCATCATGATTACATAGTAATGATGGACACTAGGACCTTCCCTGATTTATTAAGTTTAATGTTAACCAAAATCACATTTCTGGACTTTTTGCTAGAATTCATTGTATTCCTTGACACATGCATATGGAATTATGACTTAACCAAATCATACAATCATCACTTTTATCATCATCATTTGTCTTTCTTACAGGAGCATTTAGTCCCTGTTAGTAACCTGTAAAAAGATTTCATACTTTTTCCAAAGATTAGTCATATTTCATACATGCTGTACATTGTACTTATAATCTGTAAGGTTCTCCATATAGTTAAACAAATAAGTGGTTTAAGTTATATGTAACTGCCTTTCACTAAAGCCTGCCTCATTATTATCTTTAAGGAAAATAATAATTCTGTTATTTTTTAATTACCAAATATTATATATAGTTAGTTTATAAAGTTAATGGGGCTAGTGCCTGGCCCTTGATATGATCCCAACTTATCACTGCAATGGGTTGTCTTTTTATAATAAAAACAAACAAATGCCCTTCTTTTATTTACTGACTTTACATGAATATTGCATTAGTTATTTTGTCAGTTAACAATTCATTTACTACCTAATGACACTTTATCAAAAAAAAAACAAAAAAAAAAACAGGGTTTCAATTCAATTCAATAATTCAGTAAATCTTACAAATGCAGCAACATGATGACTAGTGGCATATTTTAGGCATAGTCTAGTTCATAACATTTTGTGGTTTAGCATTATTGGAAACAGTAAAATGAAAACGATTATTGATCATTTCTTTTCCACTTCAAGAAAAAAATGGTTAGTTTCATGTTGACTTGGTTTATACCTATCCTTGGTAAGGGATTAACAAAGTCCCTTTGCTTTCAGAGTTTTGGGTCTAGCATTTATGCTCGTTATCACAAGTAAAAAATATGGTCTGACAATATCCCAATATATATCAGTACATTCAGTGCCTTTCTGTATTTGTCTTCCAAATAAAATCAATAACAGTACACTAAGCAGCAAAAGTGAGATTTGTCCTTTTGGATTATTTCTGTTTTAATACCATAAATGAATTCAACTCTAGTCTATTCTGTCCTTAACTTTCATGATTAAATCATACATTGAATTTAATCTTAACAAGCAAACCTCTCAAAAGTATTTTACAAAAACTGCTGTTTTAGGATAATTAAAAACCAAATAAATGCAAACCTCTTTATTTCCCTTTCAAAGCTGAGGGAACACAGGGTGATTTCATCACCTGAAAATTTACTAGAAGTTGTGACGCACTGAATAGTTCCATTATCACATGAACTAAAAAATCAGACACAATTTTTTAACATATTAATTTTGAAAGTAAAATATTGTCTTGGAACACATTTTGCTTATAACAAACAATATCAGGCCATCTCAAAACTTCCAAAAGACATACTAAATATATTCATAAATATGCCATACTTCCTTCAGTAATCCATTAAATGGATCCATGATTCACTGTCTAATGAGCAACTGTCACATCTATAATTAGTAAATCCCCCAATATTGTATAAATAAATGTTTGTACTATTATAATTGTAAAAGTAATGATGATAGCTTAATATGTAATGATCTAAAATCAATAAAATGATTACTACATTGTGAAGACCTGGACAGAATTCATCCAAGCATGATATCTTCCACTATGAAAATACTATTAGATTTAAATGTGGCTATGACAGAAATCGCCTAAAAACCCTCAGTCTGCAATTCATCAATTCATTTTTTCGTTCGTGATTATCAAGTTACCTAATAAAAAAATAATAGAAATACCTAATAACACTGAAATAAAGTTGACCTGAGGGGGAGGAGCCAAAAGAAGAGAATGAAGAGGAGAAAGACAATGAAAAAGAGGAGGAGGAGGAGGAAGAGAAAAAGGAAGAGGAGGAAGAGAAAAGGAAAGGAGGAATAGAGAAGGGAGGAGGTATAGAAGAAAAAGAATGATGAGTGAGGGGGAGGAGGAGGAGAAAAAGGAGGAGGAATAAAGAAGGGAGGAGGTATAGAAGAAAATGAATGATGAGTAAGGAAGGAGGAGGGGAGGAGGGGGAGGAGGGGGAGGAGGAGGAGCAGGAGAGGAATAGAGAAGGGAGGAGGTATAGAAGAAATGAATGATGAGTGAGGAGGAGGGGAGGGAGGGAAGGAGGAGGAGGAGAGCAGCAGGAGGAAAAGGAGGAGGAGAGGAGGAAAGGAGGAGGAGGAGGAGCAGGAGAAGCAGGAGAGGAGGAGGAGGAGAAGAAGGAGAAGAGAAGAGGAGGAAGAGGAGAGGAGAAGGAGAAGGAGAAGGAGAAGGAGAAGGAGGAAGGAGGAGGAGGAGGAGAGGAGGAGGAGGAGGAGGAGGAGGAGGAGGAGGAGGAGGAGGAGGAGGAGGAGGAGGAGGAGGAGGAGGAGGAGGAGGAGAGGAGGAGGGAGGAGGAGGAGAGAGGAGGAGAAGAAGGAGAGGAGGAGAGGAGGAGGAGGAGAAGCGAGGAGGAGAGGAGGATAGAGAGTAGTGAGGAGGAGGAGAAGGGAGAAGTAGTAGTAGTAGAGATTTGGAGGAGGGAAAAGTGGAGGTGAACATGGAAGATGAGGACTAAGAAATCTTTCCAGGCATGTTCCCCAACATCCAATCTTATCTGTAAGATGCAATGTTCTTAATAAAATTTAAAATGTGCACACATACACACACAAAAAGGAAAAAAATCTAATCAAAAGTGAAGCACACAGGTAAACTGGGTATATTACAGAGTCAAGTATAAACGATATCCCAATAAACTCCTACATCTCAGACTACCATCAAATTCAGAGACTTTTAACCAGAAATGAACCATGATCATAGAGATTTTGGTTTTTTGAAAAATGTACATAAACATATGAACGGAAGACAAAAGTCAACATTTAAATACCATGAAAAGTTGAGCAATCAGGAACTTGTTTCAATAACCTCTTTTAAATGGATTATCCTTTTAATGAACAGTTCATTCATGGATTCCTTATCTCCACAGAAGACACATATTAGCAACTATAACATACACAGTTAACAGCCAAGCAATGCTAAAGAGTGGACAATGATGTAACAGTGTAACAACGGTAATTACAATTAATTCGATACAAGATCATACTTCTAACCAGTATGAAGTTTTTCGACCATTCACGCTATGAAAATACAAGATGCAAGGAAACGAGATCTTTATTCACTGCACTTTACATTTTTAAATTATTTCTACTTCTGATAGTTAATAATTATCAAGTTTATCACAGCCAAGGCTTTCTGTTCAGTTTTATCTATCACATTTTTATCTCCATTTCTAAAT
Organism: Penaeus vannamei; assembly: GCF_003789085.1. Taxonomy (NCBI): domain Eukaryota; kingdom Metazoa; phylum Arthropoda; class Malacostraca; order Decapoda; family Penaeidae; genus Penaeus; species Penaeus vannamei. The sequence goes on along the minus strand of NW_020869735.1, from coordinate 56,732 downwards.
TCATTAGCCATCACATAAATTGGCTATTAGTGTTTGAAAATATCTAAGCTGGTTTACAGTATGTGTAAAAATAGAAGTATATAATTCCAAAAGCTCGACAGATACAGGAAACAATAAAAGCTTTGAGATATTAGGAACAGTAATGATATCATGATGAAGTCCAGCACTGGATCATCAACACTGTGCTATCAGGAAAATGACTATCAGCAATTATTTTTCATGTAAATGCTACTCATAGGCAATAAAATGCTAAAAAAGGTTTGAAAATCCTATGATGGCTTCATTACAAACCAAGCAATCCAATACTATTATTCAAAACCAAATTCTACCACACTGTTGAAATCATAATGCATCTTGTACATGGCAATTAAAATATTGAACTTACTTTGGCTAAACTGCTTATACACATATCTAACTTACATTCCTGTATAATTACATTCATATGTAACAGATAGTGGATTCACATTTTAATATAAGTGTGAGGTAAGTTTTAATCTGTGAATTATATTTAAGTTTATGTCACCCAAATGAATGGCTATTTCAGTTTGAATTTAACTTTGTATATCACTTTGAGCAAGGGTCTGAGAGTATGAGCTCAAGTCTGACGGTGAATATATCTTGTAATAGTAAAGATGGACACTGAGGAGTACATTAAACACACAAAACAAACAAAAAAGACAGAAGAATGATATTTCAATGGTTCTTCCTTTCTTCATCTCCCTGAGGACTGTCATTTCCTAAGCAAAAACATCTTATCAAGAAGGCCCTTTTATAAACTGTGTACTTCAGCTGCTTTGACACTGTATAATCATATACACCATGACTGAATAATTAAGTATCTGTACTTATTCTTAATTGTCTTTGGCAGCTCAGCATCTAATAATTTTTAATTTCATGATCTTTACAAATACATACATATAGAAGATAATAAACAATAAAACTTCAAGAACTTCTCATAATTGCAAATCTCCATTATCATTTCATAACATTAAAAGTTAAACATTTCCTGGATTTATGCCTTTCTTAATCTCATTACTGTGTTCTTTTTTTTGGTATGTCCTATTTCGTTTAACTTAACTCCTACTCCTGTTCCAAAGTACCATTATTATATGAATACTAATATGTTTCAAACTAATATTAATTGTACTGTAAAGAAAAAAAAAAGAAAAAGATGAATAATACAACAGAATGTATAATCCAATGGTCAAAACAATGTACTTGTACAAATATAATATACAATGAGACAGCCATGTCCACTTCCTTATGCTTGAGTTTCAGCCTTATTATCACCACTGTAAATATCATAATAAATATATCAATCTCAAATATTCTAACACAACTTTAACATACCAAGAATTGCCTTAGTTAATGAACTCTAACCCTTAATCAAAACCGTATAAAAATACCTCAAACGCAGTACTGTACCATACATATGTACCTAGATAGCTAACCTAAGGGACATTTTAAAAAGGGATGATCTAAGGCTTCTTGAGCAGTAATGCGAGTATCTGGATTGGGATCTAGGAGCCTAATCAACAGGTGGTAAACAAGTGGGTGCCCGCAGCAACAGCATTGCAGTGTCTGTCTTCTTTAATTTTAACCTCAATCACCTCCAGGGAGTCCCTTGGCAGCTCTGGCTCAGGCTGCATTTTCTTGCAAGAGGAGGAAGGGGTGATCACGATACAGCTACTGTCTGAGGCTGCTGCTTTAGTCTGCTCCTCCTCCTTTAGCTTGGGTGTTGCTGGACCTTGGGGCTGTACCTGCATCTGCTCCTGTGCTTTTTTACTAGTGGCTGCAGCCTCAGATTCTGTCCTTGAGGTTGATGAGGCACCAGCCAGTGTATTTCCCTTACGCTGTGTCCCAGGTGTTTTGAGAGGCTGTCGTTCCTGGGCCTGTGATCTCTTTTTGCTGGCTTGCCCAGATGCAGTCTGTGAGGTAGTAGCCTTGGTGGGGGGGATGAGACACACACACGTTTCTTGCTGGTAACAACTTGGACAAGGCTGTGACATGGTCTCTTTGTCTATGTTGATGTTGCTTCTCCTAGAGTTGCTACGAAGAATCTCACACACTTTCATCAAATCAAGTGGATTTCTGGTTTCTGAGCAAGTAAACAATTTTCCTGAAATTATATGAAAATTATAATAATTGTTATAAATGTATTAATGACAATGTAAATAATTAGCAATAACAGTGCAAGTAATAATAAAAAGAAGAGAAAATAATAGTGATAAAGATAAAAAAAACACCAAGATTATCAATATACTTTCCCAGGTTCTATAGGCCTTTGAATTCATGTGTCCACAAATCAATTTTTTTCTCTTGATTCTACAGACATATAGAGCTAGATCAAGCATTCATAATACTTAACCCACTGATGCTGGGTACATGCAGAGATGGCTCTACAAGCACTTAGTCACCAAGAAGTCAATTAACCCAATTGCACCGGGTGTCTCGCATGCGAGACACCTGGAAAAAAAATTCCTGGGCATCCTGCCAGTGCGACACTAGATCAGAGCTTGCGCTATGATTTTGTCGCCCATGATGGCAGCAGGCAGCAGGCGGGCTAGTTTCCGGACTGGCCCGCTCGCCAATTTTTAAGCCACCCGGAAGCTATTATTTTCAGCTTGAAAATATACCAGCACTAGTGGGTTAATAAGCTGATCTCACTTCACATGATTATCCCATTCCTTGAATTTTGGATTTTTTTTTCTAATACTATTATTGTTATTATTAATATTATCAGTATTGATGGTATTATGGTTATCATGATACTATAAACAGTATCAATTTTAATCAAAAAATAAAAACAATCTTCCTGAAAGACAAGGAAAGTGTAAATTAAGTTATTAAAGTATAGATCTAGTCAAGGACACAAAAAAGCAGCAGGATATTCAAGACGCTTGCAAATGATTCTCCTGGGCTGTTCTGATATTATTCAGTTTGCAACTGCCACTTTCCTAAAACATTAAAAATCCCTTACCCAAATGTGCTGCTGTCTTCTTCATCACTTGTGTCCCAAGTAATGTAGCAATTTCAGCTAAGGTGGAGAGGTCATCAACAGCACGGAAGAACGGGTAACGTCCACTTAGAAGGCACAACAGGATAACACCAACTGACCACATATCAACAGCTTTATGGGGAAAAAGATGGATGATAATCATAAAAAGGGTTAATAAAATGTTTTCCAACATGATACATATATATATTCATCATAAGATACTTCACTGTACGAGACAAACAGGAAATATTGATATTTTTCATAATATCTTAGGTAATGCTTGGTGCTATAAGTTAAAGTATTATCAACTAGCTCTTAATTTCTTACCGGTTCCTTGATCAGGGTGACGCAGAAGCACTTCAGGAGCCCGAAAACCTGGTGTGCCTGCTCTTGGGGCCACCTGATTTGTTCTTGTAACACACACACTACAGACTCGGGGATGACCATAACATTTACAACTCACTGGCTGCAACATTGCTCCTTTTCTGGTTTGTACCTAAAGCAGAAGAAATTAAGGTTTTATTTCACACTGTGGATTAATTAACCACTGATCATGGATGGCCCAATATACATGCTATATCCACTGTAATTTTAGTATATCAATTATGTTTTGCACAGATAGCTACACAACTAACTAGTCTAAATTTTCTAACCTGTTTACCACTGATTTTTAATTTTTCACTGTTATTAGTAATTTGATAACATTATAATAATTCTATTGTCAATACTACTACTACTACTACTACTACTACTAATATAATAATAATAATAATGATAATCACAATCACAATCAAACTAACAATAACAATAACAATAAAAATAATAATTACAAAAACAAAAACAAAAACAATAACAATAAAAATAAGAATATAAGTAATAATAACAACAATAACAACAACAACAAAACAATAATAATAATAATAATAATAACAATAGCAATATTAATAGCATACAAAAAAAAAAACCTAAAAATTCACTGAACAGGAGAATCAGGGTCAACTGGTGGCTGAGCAAATATGGAGCACTCTGTGTGCAACTAAATTTAAGAAAAGTCGACAATGGACGGTACACTTGACCAAGTGGTTAAAAAAAATATATACCTTACTGGTTATAAACTCAGGATAGGACTCTATCCTTTATTCATGCATTGTTATTCTGCAACTAGTTCTGTGGGCTTCATGAATGAATGCAATAAAAATATAGTACCCATGTCCAAAGAAATCACTTAGTTTCAAGAACTCTGAGAGTAAAAAGCACATCTACCTTCTTTATTATTCAGACTAAATACTAAAACTGCATTCTCTGTAATACATGAAATATCTAATATTCCACAAAAGCTTAAATCATAAAAATCATCTACCTCTTGTAGCACTCTCACATCCCTGAAGGCAGTAGAAGGTCCTTGCTTTTGCTGAAACGCTTTGGCAATTCGAGGGACTCTGGCACTAAGAGCTGTAACGCTGGACATCTGACGGTGTCGCTGTGTGAAACTTTTACTTGCTAATGATGATTCATTACTCGTGCTTGATATGTCTGTGATCTCCACTTTTGCTACCGGGGTTTTGCTTGCTGAAAGCGTAAAAAACATATACATGTATACAAATTCATACCAATACCCCTTTCACTAAAATTATTTGTATTTCCCATCAGCCTAGCTACCTAAATTTAGGAGGGAAGCTTAGCTGTGACACAGTCTCATTCTCTTCCATGGAAAATCACTCAACACTGTTAATAAGTTAATTAACAGTTTCAACCCTTGTACTGGAAACAAATCAGTAGGATCTGTAAATATGTGCTTCCAATACGAGAGTCAAAAACTGAAGTTCACAAACTGGCCATGTAGAAGTTGAACTTGTAAGTAGAGGAGATTGTACATCATGTGATGGAACAGCCTTTTTTGAACTGAACATACTGTATATTGCTCCCATTTGAAACAAAAGTAAACAGCAGTTGAGTCAAGCAGCTATAGTAATGAACAGTTTGTGGGAAAGTCAAAGTAGCAATGAAAGAAAAGAAACTTCTCCATCCGTAGAGTAATATTACCCTACTGAAAGGGCCCATAAAATAATCTGCCCTAAGCATGTCTCAGCTTAATCCACTCATGCTCCCAAAACATTCTTATTTACCTAAGCTTGGGCCCAGTATCTGAGAACTCTGGATTTTTTACTCTAGTTGAGTTGTATCAGCAGTAATGCAAGGTTCAAAACTGAATATCACAAGATGCCAAGCTTAAACTATAATGCCATTAGTTTCATGATAATTTACGCATCAGCAATTTATTATGTATTTCAGGTGTATTGCCAGGTTTAATGAAAATGGGTTAGTGTAGAGTAACAAGCCCTTAAATGTACCTATGATGCTTTTTTCTTGTGGTTAGCAAGACTGTAGTCTTCATTTCTGTATTTAATCAACAACTCATTTAAGTCATTGGTGAATTATTCAACAATAAACATCAAATTAAAAAACACATTTCACATGAGGCATGTATCCCCTGAATCTCCCCCTCCCTGTTGTGATACTATTTCAAAACAAAGAAACTAATATCAATATGGAAGTCCACATTGAAGTCTTTGTTACTTCAATTTCTTGTTGTACCTTGTCTTGATGTAACCTCCTGCAAATGTTTAGCTAAGCCCTCAAGCTGAGTGGTCGTATTGTTCACAGGTGCTGGTTTTCGAGGAGAACGTCTTAAAACTCTTGCACCTTCTTGTCGCATGAGCTGATGAGATTGGCCAGAACCCTCAAAGCCTGAAATTACCATTAGCATAATGCAACCAAAAAGAGAAGAACAGAAGACATGGCCAGAGAGAATATAACCATCATATATGTTAACAGTGTATTAAGTATTCCATTTCATTCTATAACCTCTCCTTCATCTCTGCATATACAGTATGAAAGATTTAAAGGAACATGTAGTGCAAGGCAAGTCATTCAACCTGATTACTGAACAAAGTATTTCACTAAACTTATATAGCCACTGATCAGAGCAATTCCTTACAGCACAGACACAACTGATTTGAAAGACTGTTGAACTGAAGGAAATCTGAAACTCTTTTGTTATATATCCTTTATACATAATAAATATAAATCATGCTTACCATTAAAGTCTGGTGACTCTAACCTACGATTAGCTTCAGCATTTCTGGTATGTTTGCTTGGGGAGTCCTATAAATAAAGAAACCCAACTAAATAAAAAAGTCGAGTACCTTTACTTTCTAAGAACAAAATAAGATAACTGTAAATCAGATGACACATGTCTATTATAAATGGATGGTTTGTTTGCAAAAGATATCTGATACATGTCATAAGCAGCTGGTCTAACGAGTGTGTAACTGAACAAAAAACAATACTAACAGCTTGCTTTTCCAAAGACATTACTCTTACCTGTTGCACATTTGAACTCTGAATCGAAACCTTCCTTGGTGTCCCCATTAACTCAAAATTTTCCTTCTTTGGTGATGGTGCAATGGAACACTGCTTTCTTGGTGAACGACGTAATGCCTAGACGGAGAATGGTTATCAATACAAATATAAATTAGTTGATGCTCAACACAACTAAATCATCTAATACCAAGTGCCAGATGTTACTTGTAGAGTAAATGCATACTCTTAAACATACTTTTGTAAGAATATATAAGGTCTCTACGAAAATTTTTTAGTCACACCTAATATGTCATAAAATCTGCATCCTGTTATAACTAGTTGCTACATATCATTTGACCTCAACCACTTTCACTGGATTATTTACTTTGTATCTCTTCAATAAGACTTATGAACTCTGTGTTATTTGGAGTCAACCATGTGTGAGAAATTATGAATGCAGAAACCATATCTTACAAATAGAGCTACAAGTAATTTTCAACAAGTAGTGATAAAATCATGGCTTCTTACATTATTCATTTTCTTACATTGGATGTATTTTGTTCAGCCATGTCTTCTAAACCTTTGATTGTTTGAATTATTGTTAAGTTGCCACTACATAAGTGAGATACAGAAAATCTAATATCAATCAGCATTTCTCATAAAATTAAAAAATCTGTTTGCCAAATCCAATATATAGCACTAATGTTAAGTCTCACATACTCTAATATGCAACAGAACTTTAATAACACACTAATCATCAACTGATCACTCTCTGTCTAATAATCAAATATAGTATTCCTATTATCAAAAAAAGACTCACTGTATTAACTCTGTTTGTTGTAGTAGAGAGGATGCTAGACACAGATGTTGATGGAGGTGATCCCTGCCTTGCTCGTTTGACACTTTTCTCAGCCTCTGTTGGTTCCTGTGTAGGATTGCCACACCAATCAAGTTTAATATCAAAATATTGATTACCAAGACTTTGGTAATGATGAAGTACACTAGTACAATATATACCCATAAATTTCAAATTCATGATTAATATTAATGTTTTTTCTGGTGAGAAGCATACTTAAAATACCAAAGAAATCATGTATTAAACAACACCAAAAAATGCTAACTTGACAAGAAATTATGGACAACAAAAGCAACAGGTACATAAGAATAAGACAGGAAGCTGTGCTGTTCTTTAAGTTACAAACTAAAAACTTGAAAACAAGATATAGGTAGTCCTCGATTTATGGAAGAGCTCCATTCCTGAATCCATAAAATAAAATGAAAAAACATAAAACAAGACAACCATTCCCATAAGAAATAACTGATTCAGAGGATCTGCATTTCCCAAACTCCTGCCTATACTTCAGGACTCAAAATATACAAAAATAATTAAATAATAATATAATAGAACACCTTAAATAAATTATAGTAGTTGTGTAAATTACTATACACATTAAAAGCTCACTTGATTAAAGCATTACAGAACAGCCTGGTGCGTTACTGTGAAGGGAAGCACAAGACTCCGAGTTAGAGGAGCCAAGGGAGAGGATCCCTTGTCTTCTGCTGCCCCTTTGCAAGAAAGCCTAGCCAACATGGTTCATTGCTGCTTCTCCTTTCTTCTACCTGCATAGTTCTTCCTAACAGCAAAAACTTTTTCTGACATCTCAAACAATTTTAATTTTTTTCCTTGTTCCTATCTGCATCATCAATTATGTCAAGTACAGCACCTGCAGGGCAGAAAAGCTCGGCAAGCTACTTTATTGTCAGTTCTTTTATACCATTCTTTTCCAATTCCTTCATAAAGACCTTTTACCTTGTGCTGTATTGTCATAAGGCTTACTGGAACATTGTGGTGGTTCTAGACTTCAATCCAATTATCCATCTTTTCAATCAAACTGCTCCAAGGATAACATGTATGGAAGGGAGTAGAGGGCAAAGTTTAAGAAAGAGGTGGAGGGGAGGGGAGGGGAAGGAGGTGCAAGACACATTTGAACACCTGAGGATAGTTCACCTACACAAAAAATTACCATTGTCTTGAATAATTTGTACAGCAAAACACGACAGCCATGAAAAAAATCATGTCAATATGAAACACCAAAGACAGGTGTCTTAAAACAGATTACCTGTTTTTAAATAAAATATGCTTGCAATTCAAGAAAAGAATATCACAAAGCCTAGTTCTAAAACTACTTCATTATAAACTCAAAACTCAAACAGGATGTCTTTAACCTTTAATGAGCTACCTATTGATAATACCATACAAACCACTCAAAAGAACACTGAAGCAAAAAAAAAAAAGTATATATATTAAAATAATATAAAATAAACATATCAAATATAATAATACAAACTAGCAAATAAACTCACTCCAGGACTAACAACCAGCTTCCTCTTCACTGTCTTGTTGGCAGGATGGTGTGGTGTCTCCACTGTGGGTGGCGTGAGTATCTGGTTCGCAGCCTCTATTCTTGCACGATTTATTCGCGCTAAGTTGCCATGCATGGCCGATGTCTTTATTTGGCTGACTTCCTGGGCTAAGCCAAAGTCCACCAAAGAGTACCTGAGCCAAAAGATTAGATTAACACCAAGAAAAAGACTTGGAAATGATTGATAAAATACAGCTTCTGTTCTTAAAAGCCACCCTTCATCATTCAATCTAAACCAATTTTTAAATTTCCTTTCCTTTTACATTTCTTTCCTCATCATCATGACATAAACAGTTAATTCCCTGTAGATGAATTAATACCTGAATCTCTTTCTTGGTAGACACAGGAGATACATCCACCACTATTCTCTGGCACAATATCATAACCCTGCATGCACACCACTGTACAAGCAGTGGCAGTATCATGTGCTTATTTTCTTACACTAAAA
>NW_020869735.1:32500-40000 GCF_003789085.1 Penaeus vannamei | reverse complement strand
ACCTTAGAAGCTAAAATAAATATATTTACTATCACCCTTTCTATCGCTCATAATAGAAATCTGACGTTGGCTTTCATCCCAACCAATTAGATTAAAAATGAATTAATATTTCCTCCTTCCTAAGACAAAATTAACTTAACTTGTCCTAATACTACACACTTTAATTTACATCTACACCCTTTTCATCGTAAATATGACGTATATGACAGAAGGAAGTCAAAATATTTAACCTTGTAAGTTGAAAGCGTCACTCCTGATGCGCGTCGAAGGAAGTCTTTCTTATACTGCCTCTGTTTACCATCAGAGATCCTGAGTATAACTGTATTTGTGTAGTATAGGGAGCATCTGTATAAGGGTATGGTATAAGAAATAGAAAATATATACAAAGTACTTGATTTCTATAAGAGTGGCGAAAACAATTCACATCAATTCATAAAATCAACATAATGAGTTTCTATTTTTATATACGTAACATAGGATGTATAATATAATGATTTAACTGTTATAAAGTGATGGTTTGATAGATTAGGCTTGCCATGATACAATAATAGAACCCCGAGGAGGTCAGCCCGGCTGGAATGCGTACCAATTTTCTTGCTTATACTAATATTCCCAATGACTTAGGTTTCCAAGATGTGGGCGTTTGGCATGGCATTGCTGGTGGGTGTGGGGTGGCCACCTGAATGGAACCCAAAAATTCAGCCAGGTTATTCCAAAAGCGTACCATATATATATATATATATATATATATATATATATATATTATATATATATATATATTATATATTATGTATATATATATATATAACTATATATACATATATATGTATGTATATAAATATATATTATATATATATATATATATATATATATATATATATATATATATATATATATATATATATATATATATATATACGCACACACCACACACACACACACACACACACCACACACACACACACACACACACATATATATATTATATATATATATATATATATATAATATATATATATTATATGTATGTATATATATACATTATATATACATATATATATATATATATATTATATTATATATTATATATATATATATATATATATATTATATATATATATATATATATATATAGAGAGAGAGAGAGAGAGAGAGAGAGAGAGAGAGAGAGAGAGAGAGAGAGAGAGAGAAATGAAAACAAATTATAGATTACAGGAGACTTTTTCAAATTTTCGAGTATTTTTTTTTTTTAATATTCGTCGCGACGGCCCCCTGAATGTTTTGATTTTTATTTGCTGTACTTGTGAGCTTCTACCTCTTGGGTACTAATAGGGTGTCTGGCAAGGGTACCCCACCGCATAAAATGTCTGTCATTGGCTGCTTTTGGTACATAGGTATCTATTTAACATTTTGCAATGTTTCATTTGGTACGCATGTGAGCTACCCTAGCACAATAGTGGGACGGGGTACTAATAGGATGTCTGGTAAGGGTACCCCGCAAAATGTCTGTCATTGGTTGTTTTTGGTGCATCGGCATGCAATCAACATATTGCAATTAGTTTCATTTAGTACGTGCTTGAGCCACCCTAGCCCATTTTCATGAAGCCACTAACTTTGTCTGTCTGACCACAGCCCCCCATCCAAAATGTCTTTCAGATTTATGGTATGTGTTTGGGGACAGGTATCATCAAATCTGGGGTAATTTCAAGTGGTACGCTTTTGGAATAACCTGGCTGATTTGGGGGGTTCCATTCATGTGTCCCTCCTGGCCACACCCACCAGCAATGCCACGCCAGACGCCCACATCTTGGAAACCTAAGTCATTGGGAATATTAGTATATGCAAGAAAATTGTTACGCTTTTCAGTCGGATTGACCTCCTCGGGCTCCTGGTCTATAACAACAATATCGTATTGATGACACTATTGATATTGATAACGCTTTTACAAAAGTCATGCACTGGTAGTTTTATTATCATTATTATTGTCATCATTATTACTGTTATCATTGTTATTATTAGTTCTATCATTGCTATTATCATTCTCAGCATTACTGTCATCATTATTACTGTTATCATTATCATTATCATCATCATTACTATCATTATCAATCTCATTATTATTGTCATCATTATTACTGTTATTATAATTATCATAATCATTATTATCATCATCATCAGTATCATTACTATTAATATCATTATCTTGATTACTGTTATTATTATCATCATTATCATTATTATCATTATCATGATTAGGATTATTATTATCATTATCATGATTAAGATTATTATTATCATTATTACTATTACTATTGTTATTATTATTTCTACGACTATTATCATTATAATTATTATTATCATTATTGTTGTTACTATTATTATTATTATTACCATTATTATTATCATTATTATCACCATTATCATTATCATCATTATTACTATTATCATTATCATTAATATCATCAATGTTATAATTTTCATCATTGTTATTATCAGTATTATTATCTTTATCATTACTATTATTATTATAATTACTATAATTATTTTATTATGATTTTTATCATTATCATCATAATCATTATTAACATTATTATTAGCAATCCTTATTTGCATTATTACTGTCATTATCTTCATTGTTGTTGCTTTATTATCATTATTGCTATTATCATTATTTTCATCCTTATTATAATAATCTTTATCATCATTATTACTATCATCATAATTATCACTAGCTTTTTTACCATTGGTTGGATTGTTATCATCATCATTTGTATTCTCCTTATCGTCACTGCTATAATTAGTATCATTATCATTATTTTCATCATTGCTAAAATTATCATTATTATTATCATTATCATTATAATGATTGCTATCTTTTTTGCTATTGCAATTTTCATTATTATTCAGTTGGCAATGTTTCTTTTATCATTATCATTATTACTATTTTTATGATGCTGGTGATGATTACTATTATCATTATCATGTATATTGCCATTAGTGTTATTGTTATTTTTACGATAATTATTGTTATTGTCATTATCATTATTTTAATCATTATTATTATCATTATCATTATTATTATCATCATTATAAACATTATCATTATCACTATCATTATTCCTATTGTTATTACTTTTATCATTATCATTACCATTATTGTCACAATCATTACTATTATCATCATTAGCATTATATTATCATTATATTATTATTATAATACATTATCATTATATCATTATCATTATTATCATTATTATTTCGTTATTACATTACTACTATCATTTTCATTATCATTATCATTACTGTTATCATTATTCTTATTGCTATCACTAATATCATAATTATCACGATGATTATTATTATCATTATTATCATTGTCATAATTATCATCACCATTATTACTGTTTTAAGAATTATGACATTTATCATAATAACTGTACTCTTACAGTATTATCATTATCATCATCGTTACAAGTATCTATACATTATCATTATTCTCTAGCACTATTTTCATCATTTATTCTTCTGTTACCAGTCTCCATTAACCCTAACATTTAAAAAGAAAAATAAATAAAGAACCTGAATGAAAAAGGAGGATAAGGCGGTTGTAATTCTCAACACGGATACAAGTAATCTAATAATAAATCATACTGATGTCCAGTCATTCCATCTTCCCTGTAATTGAAAATAGATTGTTCATTTGTCCTAGAGACAGGATCACATGATTTACGTGTTCATTACACAGATATCGCCAATGTGAAGATCTCCTGACTTTCTCAACGCACAAAGGCACTCCAGTGACTTTTTCTGACCAATCACAGCGTCGGTTCAAAGAAAGGGGCGTGGCTACTGGATGGACGTGTGTGATGATTTTGTTTATAAGATATTTCGTTTGGTGAAGAGAGAGTTCTTACACTTACGGTATTAGGAATGAAGGTAAGAGTAAATTGATTTGCTGTAAATTATCAGTATCTGCATTGGTTAAAGGTCTGTATTACTTCACTGATCTCACTTTCTTCAAATGTTTAACAGATTGTTCAGGGGGGGGGGGGGGCTCTAACTGCAGCAACTATTATGACCTCCTCATTTTGAAATGGTGTTTTCAAAAATATTTTGACGTGGAAATATACGTTTGTGGAGTAAATATAACATGGAAACAGAAGTTGGGCCATTTGATAAAGGTGTATGCGTGTAAAGAATATCGTATACAGTTTATTCGTGTTTTTTATGTATATAATTGGAAAGTTTCAATTATATTTTTTTGTATTAAATTTTTTTTATCCTTTTACCTCTATCAAAGACGTCATATCTTTTTGCATGTACAGGTTCACGTCTTTCCTCGAGTGGCTGCGTGTCTCCTGCTCTTGGTGGCCGCGCAGTGCTTCCAAATCACCTCTACCCCTACTTCTACCTCTGCTTCTACCTCTACCTTTGCTTCTACTTCTACCGCTGCTTCTACCTCTACCTCTGCTTCTACTTCTACCGCTGCTTCTACCTCTACCTCTGCTTCTGCTTCGATTCCATCTCCCCCAGAAACTGAACTTTCCAGTACATCCCCATCGATACCCATATTGATTTCAACCACTATCCCTTCCACCCCTCTTCTACCTCTACGACCAACCGGCCCTTCTACACCTCCACTACCTGCTGACCGACCTACTTCACCACCTCACCACGATTCACTACCCGCTATCCAAACCAACATCCACCACGAAAACCCACCACCCTTCGTCTCCACCACGACCACCGACCCTTCCACCACCTCCACTTCACGACCACGACCCTTCCACCCACTTCCACTCCACCACGAGACCCAACCACATGAACCCCCTCTTACCACGACCACCGACCGCTTCCACCAACCTCACCCATACGACTTGACCCTTCACCACCTCAAACCACTACCACGACCACCGGACCCTCCCACCACCTCCACACGACACTGACCCTTCCAAACCCTCCACGACCACCGAACCAATCCATCCCACCTGACCACTTCATCATTCCTGACCCTTCAAAAACATCCACCCACGACCCGACCGTTCCACCACTCCACCACGACACCACCGACCCTCCACCACCTCTACCACGACCACCGACCCTTTCCACCACCTTCCACCACGATCACTGACCCTTCCAAACATCACTCCACCACGACCACCGACCCTTCCAAACATCACCACGACCCACCGACCCTCCACCACCTCCAAACCACGACCACCGACCTTCCACCACCTCCACACGACGACTTACCGACCCTTCCACCAGTCCTCCACCACGACCACCGACCCTCCCACCCTCCTCCACCGGGACCCTTCCAAAACATCCACCTACGACCACCGACCCTTCCACCAACCTCCACCAACGACCAACCGACCCTTCCACCACCAACCACGACCCTTCCATCGGCGACCCTTCCACCACCCCTCCAGACCACGACCACCGACCCTTCCACCACCTCCACCACGACCACCGACCCTTCCACCACCTCCACCACGATCACTGACCCTTCCAAAACATCCACCACGACCACCGACCCTTCCACCACCCCACCGACCCTTCCCCACCTCTACCCACCCGACGACCACCGTCCACCACTTTCCACCAGACCACCACCACCGACCCACCACTACCACCGACCACCGACCCTTCCCACCACCTCTACCACACCGACCACCGACCTTCCACCCTCCACCACCTCCACCACGACCACCTGACCCTTCCACCACTCTCCACCACCGCCACCTGACCCTTCCACCACCTCCACAGACACGACCACCGACCCTTCCACCACTCTCCACCACGACACACCCTCCACCTCCTCTACCCGCCCACCGACCCTTCCACCCACCTCCAACGCACGACCACCGACCCTTCCACCACCTCCACCCACGTCACGACTCCCTACCATCCACCACGATCACGACCCTTCCACCACCTCACACCATCGATCATGACCCTTTCCGAAACATCCACCACGACCTACCGACCCTTCCACCACCTCACCACGACCACCGACCCTTTCCACCATCTCCACCACGACCACGCGACCCTTCCACCACCTCTAACCACCACCACCGACCCTTCCACCACCTCCACCCACGATCATTGACCCTTTCCGAAACATCCACCACGGGACCACCGACCCTTCCACCCCACCCTCACTCCACGACCACCGACCCTCCACCACCTCCACCCGATCACCGACACTTCACACCACCTCTACCACGACACCGCCCTTCCACCACCTCCACCACGATTCACCGACCCTTCCACCACCTCTACCACGACCACCGACCCTTCCACCATCCACCCACGATCATTGACCCTTCGAAACATCCACGACGACCACCGACCCTTCCCCACCTCCACCACGACCCTTCACCACCCTCCACACGATCACCGACCCTTCCACCACTCTACCACGACCCACCGGACCCTTCCACCACCTCCACCACGAATCATTGACCACCGAACCATCCCACGTCCGACCCCCGGACCCTTCCCCCACACCTCCCCACACGATACCACCGACCCTTCCAACCACCTCCACCACGACCCGGACCCTTCCACCACCTCCACTGACGACACACCGTGGACCTTCCATCCACCACCCTGACCCTTCAACCACTCCACCATGACCACCGACCCTTCCACACCTCCATACGACCACTGCACCTCCCACCACCTCCACCACTGACCACTGACCACTTCCACCACCTCCACCATGACCACCGACCCTTCCACCAACCCTACCACTCCACCATGACCACTGACCCTTTCCCACCTCCACATGACCACCGACCCCCTTTCCACCACCCCCACTACGACCACTTAAACCCTTTCCACCACCTCCATCATGACCACTGACCCTTCCACCACCTCCACCATGACGCACTGACCCCTTTCACCACCTCCACCACTCACCACACCCTTCCACCACCTCCACCATGACCACCGACCCTTCCACCACCTCCACTACGACCACTGACCCTTCCACCACCTCCACCATGACCTCGAACCCTTCCACCACCTCCACTTGAGGCCTGATTACGACCACTGACCCTTCCACCACGCTGCCACCATGACCACCGACCGCTTCCACCACCTCCACTAACGAAGACCAATTGACCCTATCCCGCCACCTCCACCAAGCACCACTGACCTCTTCCGAACATCCACCAACGACCACCGAACCCTTTCCAACCGACCTCCCCACACGACCCACTGCAACCTTCCGAAAATCCACCACTGGCAACCACCGACCCTTCCCACCCTCCACCACTGCACCTTGGACACTTGCCGAAAACATCCACCACGACCCACCGACCCCTTCCACCCACCCCCTCCTGTGGTCCACCACGGACCACTGGACCCTTCCAAAACATCCACCACGGTATGATCCCTACCATACGACCCTTCACCCCAAACCCTTGACTGTCCACCTACGTCACCGCCCTTCCACGCACCTCCACTCACGACCACTGAACGCCTACATAG
>NW_020869735.1:20000-25000 GCF_003789085.1 Penaeus vannamei | reverse complement strand
ATAGATAAATAAGAGAGAGGAGGGGAAGGAAGGAGAGGTAGGGAAAGGGTGAGAGACAGAGGAAGGAAAATTATCCATTCGTTAATCGTTCTCAAAATCGAGAAGAATAATTTTAACAAGTAACGTAGTTTCGTAAACTTTCAAGGTGAAGCAAGCAGACCTAACGCAAATTTCAAGACAAATAAATGTCACATTCTCCAAATGAAAATCTATCATAAGTAATATTTTTTCAAGCGAGACACGTGGCATTTTTTACCATCAATGAGGGACACTAATTTATTTTAAAGTACAGTACATCAGACCGTTTTCTTTGGCTCTAGTTAGTACAAATATTTCGCAGATATTTACTGGTTGGAAACTCGTGAACCGGTGATTAAAGTCTCTGAGGGTGTAAAGGTGTCGAAAAAATGTGTATACATAACGCAAATTGCCGGTGAAGTAATTAGTTCACCTATTGTAAACACACACACACACACACACACACACACACACACACACACACACACACACACACACACACACACACACACACACACACACACACACACACATACACACACACACACACACACACACAGATATACATATATATATATATATATATATATATATATATATATATATATATATATATATATATATACATACATATTGGATAAACTACCTGCAAAGGATGATATGCTTCCACTCTTTGGGTCGTCAAGCAAAAAAAATATATACTCACGGTATCGTCCAAGAATGTCTGGGGAAACTTAGTCGGGTATTCGGTATTATTTAAAAGCAACGAGTTTCTAAGAATCAGTTCTAGGAAAGGTGGATAAATAGAACATCATTCTGGCTCGGAGGAAACGAATTCTCGGCGAAAGTATTTCATTGAATAGGTGACGATAGGACATTCGTTGAAGGTGACTACATTCTCTGTTCAACACATTTACCGGGAATTCTTCTAGGTTGTGAAATAGTGATGCTGTCAATTCTACACTGAACATGGAAATTGAAACAGATGAAGTGTCTCATTCCGTAATAATTCAATCGGCCAATAACACTGGTGTAAATGTCAGCCTGGTACCATGTTTTCTTTTAGAGTTTATACTCGTGTGGCGTGGCTGTGGACATGGCATTTTTGAAGGTCATAGAGCAAATATTTCAATCGTGTAAAGGTGTTCATAAAACCTGTTCATGAAAATGCCTCCTGCCAATAGATATGTCTTGGATCTTTTACCTTTCTCTTGATGTGTATGCTCATTATCACTGTCTGAGGTAGGAATGCATATTGACTAACTTTTTCTTTTCGTGGGAGAACCTGTGCAATGATTTTTTTCTTAACAGAGAGAGTTGGTTCTTTGAACTATATTATATGATAAGGTGGGCGTGTGCTGAATGATGTATATGTATAATGCCTTGCCATTTCCTCTTGAAGGCTATGAATAGTTGAGGTCCTAATCACTTGCAACACTGGAGAGCTTCAACCTGCAAAATACTATCTTTTGAATAAAAAGATATTTATTTAAATCAACTTTCGATAGTTATAGGTAGGTTCAAAAGTAGTTAGGGTTGACAGGAATTACAGGCACTTTTTCAGTGGTGTATCCAGGGGTTACAGGGGATACACATCCCCTAAAGATTTGTAAATTATGAACATAATCAATGTTAAACACTTTCCCCATGACTAACAAAAGGTATTGGTAAAACACAAAGGTAAATATCCAACAGTCCAATAAGGGATTTATAGGGCAGGTTTACTTGCAGGTTTACTAGCAAGGAATTCAATAAGAAATGAAAAATGCTAATAAACTCATTTGCGCTATAAACAAGCATATCAGAAAGTACCTATAAAAATATCTAGTAGGCTATGCCCCATTTAATCACCTTTAAGATGGAAGGTGCCGGCCCTATTATCCCCATCTGGTCTACAATTCTTCACCTTTATTCAGGCAAGATAGAGCTTTGACAATTCTCACACCCTATTTGTGTGTGTCTTTCGGAACAAAGTATACCATAATCTGTTTTTTTTTCACGTTGCCTCTCTTTTCCAAGTAACATCAATTACAAAAAAAAAAGGTGAAGATGGATGAATTATTATTTTGGCACATTATACACATTTACTTCTCTCTTTCACATACTAAGGCAAACTATTGAAGCTGTTAAATATATATTTTTTAATATTTCTTAGAAAAAGATGTATTTATAGTTTTGTTTCCTCTATTAACTGTATGTCTTCTTATTTGTTCTATCCAAATAAGTTATATTTCTTCACACCCATTATTCATTTCTCTATGTATATGCTTTAAACTCCTAAAAGTGGCAGCTCCACTTTTTAGGATCTAAGGAGTTTCGTGATTTATAATTTCCTTGTGCGTGTATAGTACAAGATTTCCTTTATACTCAATCTGAAATTCTAAACACTTGATACCATATTCAGTAGAGAACCTATTCATTCTGACACCATGCTCTGGTGTTAACTCACCTCTTATCTTGAATTTGCTTCCATTTTCAGCAGTTTTCCTAAATACTTTTCAGGTACATATATTTAATATTTCTCTTCTTTTGTACGAATCTTTGTAAAACCAAAAGGCATTCTAATGAAAGATAAAATTACCATTTCCATTTAATATCATAATTGTTTTCTTGAATAATAACTGTTTTATATACAAATCTTTTCTACAAGTTTTTTGTTCACTGTACAGTACATACATTCTTCATACTTCATGTCAAATTTTACAAAAACATGTTAAATAATCAACATCAACATAGTATAATAAAAGAGTCAACAAACATTTTGGAAATGAATATGTTGTGTTTGATTAAAGAAAAATAATCAAAATTATGTCTAACAATGTGGATACTCTTATACATCTAATTTGTTAGATGCAGGCACAGTAAAACTATACAAATTATATATCTGCTCTCTTCCTATTATCCACTGTAAAGACAAGTTTATTCTATTTAGTCTCATTTATTCCTCTGCCTTGTTCAGTTCCCCACACTGAAAGCGCACAAAGTCAACAATCTCTAACTGTTCCTCTTGGATCACCTCACTAACAGTCTTGGATGGATCACTAAGGAACTCTTGGTGCACTAACAAGGTTTCATCATCATTGTTGGGAGCTTTTGGGTCTGAGAGTTTGCCCACTTCCTTTGGATTCATGCCTGGAGGGAAACAAAATGTATATACAAATGCATTAGAAAAATGTCATTAAGATTTACTGCTGACGAGGGGTAATACTACAGATCTTGCATGGTTGTAAATTATATACAGCACACTTTGTGTTTACTGCAACTTTCTTTTACACTCTATCATACTACTGAGCAAAAAACTAACAACCAAAAATAACACTGATAGGGAAAGAAGTGTTGATCAGCATGTACAGAGATGCAGGATTTTTATCACATCAAATCTACAAATTAGTGAACAAATACATACCAACAATGTGAACACACAGTTGCCGTGCAGTTTCAGTCAGTTCTCCAGATGACCTGAGAGCTAAGATGGCTCCAAATTTTCCTACAAGCATATCATCATCTGGTGTACTAGGATGGCTGTATCCTATGAGTTGCACCCCGGGCCCACCCACCAGCCGAGTGCCCCGTGCTAAGCTCATATTCTCACCAACACTGCCAATGGCCAGAGCAACAAGATCTCCAAGCTTTTTTCCTTCACTTGTTGGAATGTCCTTCATCTGCTCCTGTGCCATCATTTCCTGGAAAATTATGTGACATTGTCATGCTATATTGAGAAAATTGTTCAGTATGTCTCATCTATACCTGCAATATAAAAAATAACAACTACATATGTGCCTTTCTAGTGTACTATTCCATACTAATTCCTGTTTTGCATTCTCTTCATATTGACTGCTGTGACATTATTATTTTCCATAGTTAGCTAAATCTAAATCAATTGCATGTACCAGCAATGTGGATATCTTTTCAAACAAAAAACTCATGAGAAAATTTTACCTTCTTTAATCCATGTTCTAAGAGAGGAGTTGCACCTGATGCACACTCCTTTGCTACTTGGGACACAAGTGCCTTGAATTTTTCGTTCCTTGCAACAAAGTCTGTTTCGCAGTTTACTTCCACCATGGCTCCTACATTGTCCTCTATGTGAATTCCAATGAGACCCTGTGCTGTTGTGCGACCTGCCAGCTTTGTTGCTTTTGCCCAACCTTGTGCTTGGGCTTCTGCCTGGAGCCATGATTCTGCCTATATAAATGAAAGGTACCTAAATATTAATTTAAAAATATTATGCTGTAAATATAGCCAATATCTCTGAGAAAAAGAACTTTAATTCAGGTGACTGTACTAAAAGCTGATTATAATTACCTTTGCAAGATCATTTTCATGCATCTCCAATGCCTTTTTGTACCATATATTATGCTGTAAATATAGCCAATATCTCTGAGAAAAAGAACCTTATTCAGATGACAGAAATAAGAGTTGATTATAATTACCTTTGCAAGATCATTTTCATGCATCTCCAATGCCTTTTTGCAATTGGACATGGAAAATCCAGTCTTCTTTCTGAGCTTTGCCAAGTTGCCCTTGTCAACAGCTGCTAAGGTGCGACAAACATGAAGAAGTCGTATACTCCTTGTCTGGCTCTGTTGAGTAAAGGTGCATGTATCAGAA
Organism: Penaeus vannamei; assembly: GCF_003789085.1. Lineage (NCBI taxonomy): Eukaryota > Metazoa > Arthropoda > Malacostraca > Decapoda > Penaeidae > Penaeus > Penaeus vannamei. The sequence goes on along the minus strand of NW_020869735.1, from coordinate 20,371 downwards.
TAATATCAAAGTTAATCCATTTGCAAAACATTCATAGTGTATTATACATTCTAAACACAATCTAATTGAAAATCAGAAAATACCTTACAATTTCATTTTTCCCCCTTTTCATAACCTCCCCCCCCCCCAAAAAAAAAAAAAAAAAATACTTATTCACACACTCACAGATTTAGAGAATGAAACTTCATTTTGAACATTACTTGTTTGATATGAAATACTTCTAATCACTGTGAATACATTTCTACTACATTAAGTCATTATCATTATAATTATTAATGAAGATGAAGATGCTGATGCTGAAGAAGATGAAGATGAAGATGCTGATGCTGAAGATGATGATGAAGATGATGCATAAGCCTTATCAGCCTTGG
>NW_020869734.1:185000-207500 GCF_003789085.1 Penaeus vannamei | reverse complement strand
TTTGAACGCTTTCAACTAACTGCAAGCAAAATATCACAATAGGCTGTTCGTCAAAGTTCGTCTTTACTTAATGGCTAAGCAAATCTATGATAGCAGCCTACCCACAGAACGAAACGCCCTTCTAAACGTTCGTGCATTAACGCTACGCAGTGTATAGCACTACTGGAAAAGTTATAACTTACAACATAGATTTTCTGTATACCAAGGGCCGGACACTCAAAAGAGCCTTAATCAACTAAATCCACGTTGGAGGCATTAACCGTCCTGCGGCGACCCGTCACTGCCCGGTTTATTTAGGCGCCGTATCTCGGATTTAGCTTCCCTTACACAAACGTTTTTTTTCCCGGCGCCTTAAGCAACGGTCACACTATTCTTATTTGCCAGGGGTCCCTAGAAAGCCACGCAGTGTCTGTCAGCTACAGAGCGAGATTGGTCATACTATGCACAGTGTCCTCCCATAGAGAAACATCGTCCCAGAAAAGACCAAATAGTCTACAATAACCTCGTGGATGAATTTCGCATCGAAGATAGTCGTGGATTCTATGAATATCATCGCATATACTAAAGACTGAAAAGATTCAAGGAAGAAGACACAAGACTTATAAAAGCCAATCCCCATTTTATTATGCAACCGTGTTAGCTATCCCACATAGTACCACATATTTCAACAGAAAATCCGAAAATATTCTTTCCAATAGCACTTACTGCTATTAGTGCAATCAGTAATGTATGAGAGACGTAATTATGGAATTACGTTGGAAAGAAGCAAATACTTTAACTGAAATTGAGTAAAATAAATGGTCGGTCATGACACAGTCATGCCAGTCGTACGATAATGTCCCATGTAAAGCTAAGATTCTTGTTCATCACATTTTTTTAACTACTGTCATATTTTTGGATGGAATTCCAATTGTTCTCTGGCTCTCACTTTGACAACCAGGGCTTAAATAATGTTTATGTCATACAGTCTGAAAAGACCCGAGTCTTTGGCTGTCAGTGTGAGTGTGTTTGCTTTCCTGTTCGTTTGGATAATCTTTGGTTTTAATGAGGCCCAAGTATTAATTGCAATGCATATCTTATTTCTGCAATACAATTATAATATATAATGATAGAATAATCGCCATTTAGACAGTCAGGTAATATGTAATCATAGTTTCTTCTCCCTCTCTAGCTGGGGTGAAGGAACAACAAAGCGATGCCGCTCTAGACAGGGTTTTTATCTGGCTTTCTGTCGCAGCTGGGAAGATGCCCCTCTGTAAAGGAATCCCTGAACAGACTAGAATAGTGTGACAGCCCCTTTTTTGCACTCTGAATTCTGCACCGACGTAAATCACTTACGAGTCGGATCTTCAGTAACCAATCACAGCTTTTGTTTCAGGTGACTTTTATGAAATCTTGACCAATCACATGCCGTAAATGGTAATCAGCTGAATTGTTTATAAACACAACACTATCCACCCATGGCTTAATGAAACTTTTCAATTAATGTTCTAGAATTATTAATGCAGGACTTATATGTGATTTAGTAACGGAGTATTGTCTCCTCGAAAGGATGGCTAATATTGCAAGACTAACTCTAGCTTTGATTTCCATACCAATTACCAATTCAACAAAAATATTTGGAATATAATTATACAGGTTTAATTATACCTGTATATATGAAGTAATCTCCTTTTTAAACTACATTAACAATAATTAAATAATGATTTAGAAAAGTAATAATAGAAACGTAAATGAAACCATGACATCCGTGGCGAAGACAGTAGTTATACTAGTTTTAGTGTTTGCCTTGCTTATAGATACTACACTTGGGTTGGAGCGAGATACACGATTATTGACGAAAACAAAGGACATTGTTATTGGAATATTACACTTACCGCCTTATTTAGTAGCCCACGACTGGTTCATACACAACTAAAAAACATAATTGAGCAAAACACTAGTTGTAAGGATGTACTAATTGTTCAAAGGCTGAAAAAATGCCATGGCTCGCTGTAACCTGCTAGGGATGCTCTCCCCTGCCTTACTCTACGGTGCCTTGGCTGGTACTAGGGTCCTTTTCTCTGCGCATGGGCCGTAGGGGCACGGCTGTAAGCTACATAACCGTAAGGAGATAATGGTGCCAAATAACGTTTGATTATTCGTCCCTTGGACTGTGTATCTTTTTGATATCTCAGAATGATGAATCGATATTTGATGTTCAAGTTTTTTGCAGCTTGTCAAACTTCTTGTTATTAATTCATACTAGATCACCACCTCGTGCCTATTGTACTTATTTTTTCCACCAGAGAAGCCTAACTGTTTTACAACGGAAATGCGTTAAATATATCTAGATCATGCTGTATCTAATCAAAGAAACAAACCTTGAAATGGGAGATTTTTTTCGATTTTGTTTGTCACTGGAAATATCTGGGAACTTTTACTTTCAAACATAAGGTGTCTCAATTAATTCATTTCCTTTTGTATATTGATAATAGCGTGTATGTAAAGTTTGAATGTTTTATAACTGATAGCAATGCATATTATGAATTTTAAGAGAAATCTTGTAAAGTGAATTACATTAGACATGCTTATATAAATCCGCCAAAAATATATGTGTATATATTAGGAGAATGAATACCGGAATAAGTTTATGAAAACACCACCACATCAGCTCAAAATCTAAGTGCTGACCGATTTATGTAGTCAGAAAAATGTGTCGTTACCTTTACTTTCAGTCAAGCTTTCAGTCAAGCAACTTTTGGTAGCCCCTCCCATCGGTAGTTGCCATATGGCGATCTTTTTACGTTAATCGAGGACCGAGACTAATGAACAAAATAATCAAAGTTTACATTCCGATGACCATGCGTTCTTTTGCCTGTGTATTTATAATTTTGCTTATCTTTTATTATCTAAAAATGAATTAAATATTTTTATTGTTTCAGTCTCATCATGACTTTGATGGCGAATAAGAACAAAACATTTGTCATCATCTCCAATACCCGTTTAACAAGATTTAACTGTTATTAGGTATACACGGGTTTAATGTAAAGCAAAATACAGCTCTGCATGACCTCTGACGAAGGGCATTTCACCACCCAAAATAGCGTATGAGATTTCTGGGATTTCCGAAAGGATTTGTAAGGGATTTCAGAATTTCGAGGGATTTCAAAGGTGTTGAATTCATTAAATTATCGTAGATGTTTCAAGAACTAAGCTGTTATCAGTTGTTACCTTACCGGTTCCACATGAAATGCTCTAGTTTACCATAAATCATGACAAAAAGTCTTGATTTTTCGTCTTCGTCATAATCTGATAAATTGAGCTCGGGATGAACTATCCGAGTATCGTTTTATCCAACTCACTTCTAGCAATTGCCTCAATTACTCAATTTTAAAATGAGCAATCTTGTTTCTGAAAAATTGCGAGAATAGACGTTAGGGGTTTAAAGTAAACTCACTCCTGTTTTTTTTTTTTTTTTTTTTTTTTTTTTTTTATAATGCTTTACCAAGACCGCACTTACGCTTTCTTGTTATCTTATGAATAATTGTTTCTCCAGCATTTTTGCGAATGAAACATTTGTAATATTTTAAGATTCTTCGATTTTCTGGAGTTTCTAAGAATTTCTTAAGGATAATAAAGAACTAGTATATATCATTATAAAAAAAATCATGCAAACAGCTGAACTTTATTATACATCCGAGAGGGTTGCTCAAAAATGAACATGGAAGATAACATTGGAAGACATAATCACTCATTTGTCATGCAAGGGGAGGGAAATCAGAAAAAAAACGAAATGGTGATTACCATATTTTTATTTTTCCATTTGTAAAAATAGCATGATTTTGAGAAAAAAAAATAAATGTTTCCTGTACATTAATGACAGGCAGGCCGCTATTCCGCAGTAACATTTCTGCCGTTTTCTAAACATTAGATGATAGAGAACGCAGATGAATATTAGATTACAGTTACAGTGCGTAGGGTTAGATTCTCATAATTATAGGATTCCCTGCCATATTTTCTTGTTAATTGCACTGTTCATTGCACAATATACAATAAATACATTATTAAGCCAACAATGTGACAACATGAAATGCACCCACACCACTTTATAGAAAATGTATTAGATATATAACTTTAAAAGTGCGACATTGAACCTGTACACGATTTATATTTAAAAAAATAAGTATGACTATTCATAGTGTGTTGCAGGGGTGAAGGTGTAAAGACACTCTATGGAACTGTGGCCCTGCCTTTGGTGATGCCCAGCTGGAAGACCTAGCTGAAGTGAGATCGGATGAAATTTCCGCCGTGTTGACGTTCGGTCTGCCAGATGACATCAGTTCATACCAGGATGGTTTCAGCAAGTTTTATGTTTAATCTATGTTAATCTATTTGAACATAGGAAAACATTTTAATATTGCTTTAAATACTTTTCATTTGCATCAAGCCATTTGTATTCATTAAAAATAACAAATATTCAGCCTATGGGGTGGGGGGGATCCGTTATGGCATCTCCATCTGTCGGTAATCTTTTTTTCTGTTTAGCAGACGAATTTCTGTAAAATTTCAGCCCTGAAACAATCTGACTGGAAACTGAATTAGTCTTGCCTCTCATTTCCCAATAGGGATAAGCATGAAATCACAGAAAAGGGAGACTGGGAAATATTTAATCCTTTCATACGGCCCTTATTTTAGCTCATGTCCATAATAGGGCTTAAATATATGTAGAGAACTGTGGGATATATAAACTTTGTTAGCGCCGTCTCTAGGTCGTTAATTATCACTCTTTTTCGTTTTTTCCATCTGCACTTGTTGCCACTCGATTTTATTGTATATTTTTCTCGCATACTATTGATAAAACTCATATTTCACTAATTCCAATGACTCCAGCACATGTTACTGTACCTCAAACCCTACATTCGTAGGATTACGGTGCTAGCTGGCTTGGCTCCCTATTCCACAACACCGTTAATTTTTCATATTAGATGGTGTAAAGGGTAATGATACTTTTTTCTGACTACTTTACGCTCCTTGTACTCATCTGTAAAATGTTAAAATGACAGGTTCTGTCTTTATTTCCATACAAAGGAGTATATTTATTATGATATACAGCCTTGGGAACAATGATTGACAGACAGACAGAAAAGGGTGGATAGATGTGTAAAAGAGAAAAGGAGAGAGAGAGAAGGGGAAGGGAAAGTAAGAGATAGAGGGAGAAAGGGGAGGAAAGAGAGAGAGAGTGTATAAAAGAAAAAAGAGGGGGAGAGAGAAAGGGAGAGGGAGAGAAAATGAGAGAAATTGAGAGAGGGGGAGAGAGAGAGAAAAGAAAAGAGTGAGAGAAGTTGAGTGTACTGTATGAAATGAAGTGTTGGATAGTTTTCCCTAACTCTCCCTATGCCGGGTAGTGCATTCACCAGCCAATCAGTGTTTATGACGAGCAATGACATTAGCCAAACTCAGACAAGTTACATCTTTGAACCTACAAAAGACGGCTTAGGTTTGCTGCTGCCATGTTGTGTCAGATTTCCCTGCATGACGAAGTGAGCACATTGTATCCATTTCCCCTCACTCATGGATTTTCATGTTTCCACAAAGGTCTCTTTGCTGACCTCTCAATCTCTTCTAAAACACTGACTTACAACTCGCCGCCAGGGCCCAGGTCACCAGTCAGCCAGGGAACAGTCCTCAGGAATTTGTCTTAAGGCCAGCAGGACGTTCAGATGCCACTACTGATGAAATGGAATCCCCAGATACACAGCCCGACAATCCTGGAGAGTCATCGCCTCAAGACGAGGAGGGAAAGGATATTGCATCAGAATCCTTCCCCAAGGTTACTTCCCCGCCCCCCCCGCCTCTCGAACCTGCTTCTTCACCCACTCCCATCGCCGAACCAGCTCACACGGTAGGTATTCTCGGTGCACGTGGCCTTGGTACATAATTACACATGCGCTGATTTATTCATTTTGCTAGTTTGAATATATGTTCATAGTGTTTAAAGCATCTGAATAAGGATTCGTGCATTTGCAACAGAGAAGGTGAATGTACGGGAATGGATCTTTGATTCTCATAGAAATGTTTGACGTATGACTGTATACCGGCTTTGCAGCAATGTTGGTTGGAACGGTACAAAGAGAGTCCTGCACAACCTTCCATCCCACGAGAAGTCCCGGAGACACGTCCGTCTGCCTTCCAGCCTCCTGGGTATGAACCCTCACCCCTCTACACTCCAGCACCCACAGCCCACACTACCGTCAACCCTCGCGTAAAGCCCGACCGCAGTTTCGACCTGAATAGATCCTACGAAACCACCGATACTCTCAAGACTTTCGCGACGCCACCTCAAAACTCGGCTCTGCGGTGCCCCTTGCCAGCTCAGGACTTCCCCGTCTCCGTCATGCCTTCCATGAAGCCAAAGTTCGGCGTTGAACCTGACGACTTTCAGCTGCGTAACTGGGCTGGGCCCATCGATAATCAGCTGGCCAAGACACAGTTGGGCATCCCGCCCCCATGTGTGTCTCTGCCCTTACCTCAGCCACCTCCTCCGCTCAGTCCCTCGGCCTCCATTAGACCCCAGACGCCCATCCGACCCCAGCCGCCCATCCGACCTCAGCCCATTCCAGCCCCGAGGCTTTCCCATGTCCATCCGCATATGGGCTGGAGTTCTGTGAGTCTACCTTACATTGCTTCAGCTCTCCTCCAGACCCACCAAGGGAGCGCCCCCGGCCTCCACCTCGCCCGCCCTGCTCACTTAAGCGCTCCCGCCTCATCGCTGGCGGCGTGGTGGTGCCCCCCTCGTCTGTGTGACCACCGGGAAGCCATGATGAACGGCGGGGGTGGTGTCGCACCCTCCTCCATCTAAGTGATAGCTCCAGAGTTGTGAAGACAAAGTGAAAATGGCATGGCGCTGCAGATCTTTGAACTTGAACCATTAAAAAAATTAATCTGTAGTAATAAGCCAAGGCAAACTTTTTCTCATTTTTATTTCATCATCATTTCATGTACGTTGTGTGACCATGAAACGGATCTGGTTCTCGATGTAGAGGGCCCGGCCAGCAACAGCCACGGAGCACCAGGTTTATTTCATGATGACACCGAACTATGCTGATATGCTTTTATCCCTTCCGAAATGCATAGAAAAGGTAGCGAAGATAATATTAACGACAGAGATGATAATGCAAAGAAAAGTGGCAATGACTGGCAAATTAATGACACTCAGAATCAACTAAATTGGTGGTAACGTTGATTATAGAGAAAAAAATATGCAAGAGAAATTTGCAACACCTATAAAATCGCAATATTAGAATAATGAGTGGAAGGGAATCCAATTTTCGTAACAACGATGAAGAATAATAACTGTTACGATATTGATAATAAGTATAATGATACTACCAAATCTAGCCCCCCTGACAGTGCCAAAGATGGAACATTAGAGGACTGAGTCAGCTGACCTTGCTCAGCGACGTCATTGCACGACCGCGATGACGATGCCATGTACCTGTAAGAGCCGCCGTGTCTGACCAGAATGCACTCTGTAACATGTTTTCGATCTGGATGAATGGTTGCCATTGTGCCATAGAATAAATGACGCGTATGTTGCTGTCAAGCCAAAGCTCCGGGATGAAAGGAAAATGTGACTGAGAATGCTTTGAGGCTACGTCGTTCATGTGATATTATATAATGCCTGTGATATCCTGATGTTGTTGTGATTATAAAATCCACGTTCATGTGGCAGACAGACTGTGCTTTTTTATGAGAACGAGATTATCACACTAGATCGTTGTGATTCGGATGTAAACTTCATCTTGCAGCTTCACCTTGAACTGGAGATACTGTGGCATACAGATGGTTTGTCTTCCCACGCCGCAGTTATAAAGCTTCATCCGAGATTGTAGAAAATAATTAAACATAAAAGAACTAAGCCGAACGAGTGTGTGTTAGAAACGTTTGAGGTTAATTAATCAGAGTGATGTAATAATGTAACATGTGTTTAATATTCAGCAGTACGATGCAATAAGAAATAATAATGATTTGAAATGTTTCACATAATGGAATAATATACCATTTCAACCACACTGATTTGAATTCTGCATCAATAAATGCTTCTTTATGACGCACACGAAGCTCTGGTATGAATCTAAATTGATGCTTATTTTTAAGCAATCTCCTTTCAGACAAGTATCGAAAAAAGTAATCTGTGAGTCTTCCAACCAGTCAGAAAGAACCAGTCATAAATGTTTCAGATAGGGCTCCAAAGGTTCAAAAATGCAGACGCCATATTGTACCTAACCTAAATACATCTATAAATTATAAAAAATTACTAATTTTATATAATGATTACTTACGATATTTTAACAGGATGTATCTGGAATAACGAGAATCTCAAATCATAACGGCCATAAGTTTTGTGAACGTTTCCATTTCATGATCTCATTTCAGTTCGAAACGAGAACTTCAGTAAAGCAGCAGCAGTTAACGAACAAGACTGATCGTGACCCCACGGCCGAAAGATTTCATGTTCTTGGGCATTGCGTCACGTGGAAGTTTTGTGACATTATTTTACTCGCTCTGTTTTACCGGAAGTCCATTGCACTCACATGAGCTACAGATCCCTTCCTTCCAGAGAATGTATCAAAATGTAATTCAGAATCTTTCGTGGTTTGCTTGTTTGCATCGGCAGTCGCATAACCTCATATGACAATACCCCGGGGACAGGAATCCATTTCTTCAGGGAATTCAGATTAGAATTAGTCATTTAGGATCATTAACTCGTGAAAAAATATATTAAAAATGAAGGGCTCGCCTTGTTATGCTGTTAATGGCCATAGCCTTAGTTGTGAGAGCAAAGAGAAGGACGGATTTCAAATAGATTTCTAAGACCTAAAACGGAGAAGGAAGTAGTTATGGTTTGTAAGGCCTGTTATTGCAATTATACTAATGATTTGCTTTACGGACAAAAGAAAATCATTTGTGAGTTGTGCCAGGGAAGGGACGAGTAAATTATTACATTACCTGTTTCCAGGTCTGATATTTTATATTTGAAGTCATAATAAAGATGATAATGCAGACATAAATCTTTCAAAAAAATGCTACTGCCCACAACTTCAACGAGTTCATGGGAAAAGGGATGTTTGATTAATCAGCACTGCATTTTTGCTGCGTACTATATCAAAGTCTCATATTTCATTTATTCAGAAAACTGGGTAAAAAAGGAAATCCCTTATTTTTAATCACAGTCCATGCATTATTACATATTTTTATATAGCTTAAGGCATGCATATTATCACTGGGTTAGACTGGTGAAAGAGTTGTTTTTTTATATCTTCCAAGTATAATTATATATTCAGAAACTCTGCATGTCGGAAACGCACAGGTTTGTGATTATCACCAATAGGTATTCTTGTAGCTTGAGCAGACTTTTCTCACACAGTGCAGATGCTGCCTGAACCACCGGGATATGTGACGTCATCTCTTGGAGGAGCTGTTTGTGAGAAAGGCGCGGCGGTGGGGTGACTGTTTTCGTTGTACCTCAATATTATTGCAACCCTTAATCATATGTGAGGTTCCACAAAATAGTCATACGAATTAGTCGAAGCGACGCTATGCATCATCACGTGAACTGAATAGTGCTCTAAAAGTCATCCAATCTTTAGAATAAGATTGCAAGGAAAACGAGCAGTTGTCATAAACGCAATCACCTCTGTAGCAGAGGTTCCCAGCCGGTGGGTCGTCATCCCAAACAGAGGGTTAGTTGGAGGTCGCATAGGCCAATATGCAAAGCGTTCGTCCAAGTTCGTATTAAGCATATATTAACAATCCATGTCTCCACCGAATATTGCATTACAGTTAGATCAATAAAGCTTGTATGCATTGCTGAATATTGTTGTTTTTTATCTTAGGCTAAAGATATGTATTTAGACATTATAATATAATGGCTGATGTCGCAAGTCGCGGAATGTCGGTTTGAGAAGGGGGTCGCGAATGTTGAAGTATTGGGAACCACTTTGTTCGAGCATGAATTATGAATATCAGCTGACAGTTGCGACTTTACCAATAGGATCTTCATTGACAGTTCTCATTTTGTAAATGAAATACCCGAAACGAATAATGAATTCATAATCATAAAGTGTGTGATCGACAGTTGTTCTTTGCTATCATAATGTCTTGAATTTCGTAATTTTCACTATAATTACATTCCAAGTTAACTAAAAGAGAAATGGCTAGCTGTGGAATAGCAAATTTTGCTAAATTTTTCGCTAACCCCAAGACTGAAGGCGTATAGCCTGGAATTGACGGTGCAATTTTTGTCTTGACAAATGCAGTTACATTTGCATTTATCATATCATAAATTATAGATACTGTTGAATCATTTGGGAAATTTTGGGAAAATGCAATAACAGTTCTCAGATATATGAACATAACGGCTAGATTGCTATTGTTTACTTTGCTTGGTTTGAAAATATGTGTGTGTGGAGAGAGAGAGAGAGAGAGAGAGAGAGAGAGAGAGAGAGAGAGAGAGAGAGAGAGAGAGAGAGAGAGAGAGAGAGAGAGAGAGAGAGAGAGTAAGTGAGAGTGTATGTATGTATATATTATATATATATATATATATATATATATATATATATATATATAATCAGACGCATACACACACACTAATATATATGTGTGTATGTGTTTGTATTTTATGTGTGTGTGTGTATTTGTGTGTTTGTAATATACATACAAATGGATGTATTTATAAGCAGTTGATCAGGCACACTTTGCTCGTTTTCTTGTCTTAGTATCTCAAAAGCTTTGCTAAACCACAGTGTCTTACAACTACATTTCCTCAGTTAGGAAACATCCTAAATTTGCAGCAATTGAGTAACTACTGTTACTTAGCACTTCAAATACCCTTGAACCTCCCACACGTTAACCACTGCATATTTCTTTATCAAATTGTTTAGTCAGCTCTTAGAAATGTATTGTCTAAAAAAAAATCTTTGAGTCAGTCCTGGAGGCATATATCATTGATAAAAAACGTAAAAAGTGCTACAGGAGAGAGTTGCATTGACCAATATGGGGGCGTCGACCTCGGCGTTCTTTTTATCAACAATTTCAGGATTAGCCGTGATCCTAGATTGACAACCGATAAGGCCTATTAAAAAGAAAAATTCCGTTTCCCATGTGCCCGTAACTGAACATCGATTTTTTAATGCGCCCAAAGAGCTCGCCGTTGGCAAAATGTTTTCGCGTCCAATCGGGAAAAACGCAAAATCAACTGAACGGTCGACCAGACAAAACGTTTCGCGGAGCGTTGCGTGGCGACTAGGGCGAGAGTTAGAAGTGGTCTTGCCACTTCTGGATGGGATCTGTCCTCGAGCTGTAAAACTAGCAAAAAAACTGGTGTACTATGTATCGATCCAACTGTTACCTTTATGTCCATTTAGTTGGCATTGTCTATAAAATGGAATCTTATTTGGCCTCGATACAATAAAAAAAAAATCGTGTGCCGCATTTGAATTTTGAAAAAGTTCTGGGGTTATCGGCCTAAGACAGAGTTAGTGATCATATGCTAATGCATTATTATTCAGTGGGATCAGCCATTTTCGTTCCATCTATAGAGGATTTAATCAATATCAATCCTTGGCCCAGCCGTAAAGATGCAATGGTCCGATGTGCAACATGCTTTTGCTGACCGGCATTTATCACTAAGCCTAGTCCAGACCAAGATAAATTGTATCGAAACGGTTGTGCAACAGTGTATCCATACTGCCCCGATACAGTTGCTCTACATCTTCGTAGCGTTCCAAATTTGTTGCATAGTTTAGCGACTAGGGAAACACGATCAACTTTGTCTAGCGACTGGTGCGTGACAGTCGTGAAACATTTGCGCAACTTTGTATCTGATTTGTTTCACGAAGTGGCAGCTGCAGAGCGTGCCGCAAAATACAAAATACGAGGCTGTGGACGGTACTAAACTACGTAAGTCAATATATTTGCGTGATAGGCTAAAACATTTTTTCGACAGCAATAAACTACGTATCAATACAATTCTGTGATAGGCAACCAGTGTTTTTTTCTGACAGTGAGTCAATACCTATGCATGATAGGATATTTTTTCAGGCTTTTTCCTCTTTCCTGCTTTCGCAATGCCCCAAGACTAGGCTTTAAATAGGCAGTGCTTAGTCTGCAGCATATTTCACGTATCACTTCAGCATAATATAGATTCCATAAATTATACGACCTGCACTATTCCCAGTAACCTCAAAACCCATCCAGAAGCCTACTGATCAGTGATTACCAGAGGACGATGAGTCGTGTTGTGTATCGTGTCTCCCATATTTAGTGGGAAAAGCAGAAACACGGAACGAACAACCATTGCGAAACAAATTTGGATTGCTGCTCAACTGCAGAGTGACTCTTCAGATACTTTTTTTGTAGTACTGTTGCTCAACAAAGTATCTTGGCCAGGGCGTCGTTATGAAATCATGTTTCACAATTGTTTCGAAACAATTGCGAGACATTTATGGATTTGTTGAGGAACTGTTTCAGATACTGTATTGAGCAACAATGTATCTTGGCCTGGACTAGGCTTAAAAGAGGTTTCAACACAGATATGAACGCGCACTATGATCGTGCTCTGAGCTACACAACCTTGACTTATGGGAGTGGACTACTAATTGATGTAATTTTCTTCAAATTAATGCTCCATCCCGGTATGTTCTGCACTGTGCATCAAGAATTCAAAGAATTAAACTAGGATTAGAACAGGTGACCTAGACTACTTTGCTTCCCATTTATATATGGTAGTTTCTTCCTGTCTGTCAGAATCGAAACTTCATTGTATAGTATTGAACTTTTACCAGTGCACACTGTTATATACAAGTTGACTCGCTAGCTTTCAGGTGAATAATCTTTGGTGCATTAGTAGTACATGTCATGAACATTTCTCTGATCCCCAATGGCGATTGAGTCTGGCACTCCCAAGGCAATAAATCTCACAGACACAGAAAAGCGGATTTGACAATTACGCCCATCTGCTGCACGTGGATCGCTGTACGTCAAATAACAACTTCCACCCGCCCAACTTAGCTAGGTTGCAGGTGTTGTACACTTTGGATTATCAGACCAAACGGTTATTTGCATCATGTATAGATGAGTAGGAATTCTTCTAGTAGTTTTTTTTTTTTCTCTCTCTCTCTCTCTCTATCTTTTTCGTGTACCTAATGTTCCTCTACAGAATTTATTTCATCACTAATTTCGTTCCACATTTCTCAGAGGATTCAGAGTCTCTGCCAATGGACGTCGCTGAACATTCGTCGATCCGGGGTTCAACGTGCTGGAACCAATCGTCACTATTCCCTAACAGCGAGAGCTGCATTCCGAACAAAGAATGACATATCCAGGGAAAATGTTGATTAAGGATGATATTGGTTAAGTTGCTCCACTTATCGCTACTTCTAGACAGCGGCCACATTCAGTGCTAGTGTTGGTGCCAGTGGACTGGGTGTTCAAAACATGCCTTCCCTCACCTTTCCTGAGAGAGTTTATTGAATGTAAAGAGAACAAAATGCATTATCGTAATATTATTAGTGATTGACCGATGTCACCCATTTCTCTGTCACTGCGCTTTATATTTACAGAGGCATGACTCAAGAACTGTTGAGAAATAAACAAATATTATATAACATTTTCTACTCGTAATAACCCCACGATTCTCCTGGTAATTCCCAGCAAGGGTCAGTTGCCTGCAGTTCAAGTCTCGTGATACAATGAATATAACTAAACTGTTTTATTTTTGCACGTTTACGTATATAACTCAATTGGTCATGGTCTCGTGAGTGAAGGAACATAAATGAATAAATAAAATGAAATTTTAAGTTGCACGTTTACGTATATAGTATGATGAACAGATTTTGTCCGCGGCGCGCGCCATTTGGTATGTTAGTTGTATCAGTAGTGATATCAAAATATAAAACAGAATTACAAAATAGCTGCTGCTTTATTGGATGCGTATCATAATGCGTTTTTTATACCGGATTTTTTCAGGTTTATTTCATAATTGTTATGCTTTAAATTTGGGTAAGAATGATTAGGGTTAGATATGACTCAGATTTTGATGGCATGGATTTATCTGCGACTTAAAGATTAAGATATAACCTGGAAAATCGACGTTAATAGTTATTATTGGTACACGCAATTACACACACACACACACACACACACACACACACACACACACACACACACACACACACACACACACACACACACACACACACACACACACACACACACACACACACACACATATATATATATATATATATATATATATATATATATATATATATATATATATGCTCTCCAATCATATATACAGTACGTCCTGCAATAAAAACAGAATAATAGTATATCAAAAATGCAAATGCCAATCGCTAATCATTAAAGGTCCTCAGTTCCCTTTCTCTGGTGGCTGCACCGCGTTCCGTCTCCGGATTGCTTGCCCCACGTGCTCGGTGCCATGAAAATTTGAGGTCAATACTGCTACTTTCTGTTATGGTTTGAAAAACATTGCTAAACCACTTATGATCGATCGTTATATTTCGCCACCTTTCTGGTGAGAGAATAGGTAACATTCTGCTTCTATGAGTGAATTAGGAAAAGAAAAGTGGATGGCATTGAACACATGTAAATGTTTATTGTTTTAATTAAAGTGTAAGAGAACTCTAACATTGTAGTTAGAAACCAGAAAATAGAACCGCTCCTTGAACAATTCTGTGGGGTCAGTTCTAATGATGTCGCAGCTCTCCTATTGGAACACCACATATCCGGAGAGATTGTTCCACCTGTTTAGTTCCCATGAAACTTTAGCAAAGATTACTTTTATCTTTACCAGCCAGAAGACTGTCAGAAACATTTAAATGCCCAATGAAGGGCATTCATTACCTGAGGAGATTATTAATATCTTGAGGAATCAGACATAGTGTCTTAACTATCCACTCAACCTGTTTTATTCCAACGTACACGGACCGGGCAGGCAGGGGCCTCTGGAGCGATTGCTCGCACAAAAGACGCTTCCTCAGGAGTGAAGCGCGAACGGACCGAGGCAGAAGCCGCTCTGCAACATTTTATGTTGACCTTTTGGCGCAGAAAACGAGGTGGCTTCGAAAACTTATATTCTGATCATGGACTGCGAATGTACGTTCAGGTAGTTCGATGAAATAAGACACTAGGTATTGATACAAAGAAAGGATTTAACATTTTGAGCTTCAGTAGATTTCGCAAAGCATGAATCGGAAGATCAGTGATTGACTGGTTGTAGACAAATAGTCCGTAATAAGTTAATTCGTAGAGTATTACTTATGATCCGCTTTTTGTCATTAGTTGTTAATTTCTTTCTAGTCGCTGTTAGAACGGCAACTCTGCTCAGAAAGTCCAAAAATAATGCAGTGAAAATCGTGTCTGTAAATGCTTTTAGTATGAACATCCTTGATTCATAGCAGTAACCACCAGTCTAGTAGAACACTCATCTCCGTTTTCAGGATCATTAGAATGCACCAATATAGTTCACTACTGCACAGGAGCTTTCAAGCATTATTTAATGTGAATTGAAAATTTCCTCATGATTTATTTCCCTTCGATGAAGTTCCAACAAATCTTCCACGCAGTGACGTTGGAGTCTCTTCTTGGAATGAATGTATTTTGAAGCATACGCTGTATGTTGTAAGAATTCGACGCACTCAAGTTTGCCATCGTTTGTCGCAGCTGTACATCTGCATGTGGGTGCGTTTGCGTACATTTTGCCTGCGCTGTATATAAAATAAATGAGATGAAAGTTACAATATTAATTTTAAAATTGATGTTGAGATCTTCAAAACCTCATAGTATAAGAATATTTCTCCGTTGTGCGTTTATTGGTTTATTTGTATGCGTATATGTGTAAGCAAGTTCTAGGTATCTGTAAAACAAGCCATATTATATGACAGATGCATAAGTAGTTGTTTGATTACGCATTTGAGAAGAAAGTGTATGGTTGAATAAATATTCTTCCTAGCGTAAACGTTTTTGTTTTATAATATATTTGTAGCTTCTACGTCAGTGGTTCCTAAACAAGATACTACGGTACCCTGGGTGCTGTGGGCAGTATCTAGGGGTGCCGCAAGATTCCACAGTTAAATAAATTTCGTATCTAAATCAAATTTTATGTACACATAATTGAAATTGATCAGAATATTCTGTAGCCTTATAAACGCAACATCCAGAAAAATTCAACTAACTGAAATGTCACGCGTTAGTAGATAACATTTATATCGAAAAAGGACATATATAAGCTTTGTATGTGTACTTAAATAGTGAATTTCCATTATCTTTTAAGTGTGCGTATGTGTATGCTGTGGGAAGTTAAGCAGTATCAAAATTTAATTTGTGAGACTCCGAATTCCTTGCACTTTCTACACTATATTGCGTTTACTTTTAATATTCCTAAACATTCCCTTTCAGGATAAGTAGAATCCATAAGGATTAACAATTTAAAGGCCTTATCCACAGCGTGAGCCTCTGAAATCTCTTGCATTTTTTTTTCTGCTGTCGAATTTCAAGATACTTTAAATATGTTCTACCCACACAGGCGTGCCAACATATCCTTTAAACTCGTCAACACACATGCGCGACGAATAAGTAAAATGCCAAATATTTCTTGAATTTTAGTTTGTAACTTCCTAAATAATCGTTTGAATTTCTTTACGTGATATATATATATATATATATATATATATATATATATATATATATATATATATATATATATATATATACACACATTTAACTCACTTTGCACATATTTTGATAGGCAAGTTATCCTTCGCATAAAACGCCACAATTAACATATTACTTTGTCTTTTGTCTTCCATACAAATAATATTAATATATGATGATGAAATAATGATGATAACGATGATTATGATAATAATGATAATAATAACGATGATAATACTAGTAATGATAATAATAATAGCAATGATAAGAGCGATAAGATTTTAATATTATTATTATTGTTATTATAATCATCATTATTATCATTATCATTATTACTATCATCATTATTATTGATACTACTATTATTATTACTTTTGCTCTCATTATTAGTATAATAGCAATAGTAATTTAAATGATAAGTGTAAGGGTGATTAGTTGTGCTTTAGAACCAGTTTGCATCTCCAAACCCATCAGATTTGGTATCAAGAGATTCTTATCGCTCAGGTCAGGCCTAATCGATGTCTGCTGGCGATATAAGAGCAGGAGATGTTGCTATCATCATCACCGGTCATTACCTATTGCTATTTGTGCACGATCATCTGTTGTTATCCTTGGCCTTTATTTATTATCAATAATCAATTTATCGTGCAGAAAAATCAGTGTTTTTTTAGATATTTACGGATGAATCCATACTTCTAGCATGTGGTTAATTCTAAACAATGATGATATAGCATAGTAGTAATGTGGAAGTCAATCAAACAGCTTACGAAAATGTGGTAAAATACTTGTTTTTAGGACAATCAAGTTACAATTCTCCGAATCTTCTGAATTGCGCATTATGAATCGTATATTACCTTCATTTAAACGAGAAAGAAACCGGAGTGCGGGACAGCTGGATTTCGTTCAAGCGGTACGACTCGATGGATTTCCTTGCCCGCCAAACTTGAAATTATTGCAAGTATTTCATGCTGCAGATATGTTTTTAAACCGTGTTTACATGTAACTGCAGTGTGACACATGCACTTGCCCATGTTCCTGGAGTCAATAATAATTTCCTTGTATTTGTATTTACCTATATTTTCACATATTGCCAAGTAGTCGACTCTCATTCCAGTACTGCATATTTTGTGATATTATATTTATACAATACTTAATACATGAAGATAATAATCATTTCACAGAATCTATATTTATCGCTTATTACTGCTACTGTTAGTCCAGTCAGTCGGTATTCTTAATATCAACGCTGTCTTCCTGTCATCTTTATTCGTATTATGATCCTTAATGTCATTTTTTTATTGTTTATTGTTTTATCTTTATCAGTATTAATTAGTTATAGGATTGTGAAGCCACTTGTTGTAATGATATAATTATTAATACTTTTAAATGTATCAAATATCAATCATCATCAATCATCCATCATCATCATCATCATCATCATCATTATCATTATGTTCTCAATAAATTATTAATATTATCATTGTTTATTTTTTTATTATTATTATCTTATTAATTATTGTTATTATTATTATTATTATTTATATTATAATCATTATATTATTAATTAATTTATTATTAATTATTATTATTATTATTATTATATTATTATTATTATTATTAATTATTAATTATTTAATTGTTGGTTGTTGTTGTTGTTGTTATTATTTTATCATTATTATTAATTAAATTATTCATTATTATTAATTATTATTATTATTATTATTCCATTATTATTATTATCATTATTATATAACTATTATTATTACTATTATTTATTTATTATTATTATTATTATTATTATTATTATTATTATTATTATTATTTAATGCATCAATTAATTATTATTATTATTATATTATTATCAAATTGATAATTATAATTAATAATTATAATTATAATCATAAATTTATAATTACATATATATAATAATAATAATAATATAATATTAATAATAATAATAATAAAATAATAATATAATAAATAATAATTATTATTATTATTCTTATCATTATTATTATATTTATTATTATATTATTATTTATTATTATCATTATTATTTTTATTATTATCATTATTATTAGTTTATTGATCAATTATTAACACTATTTATCATCATTAATCATTATTATTATCGTTTTTTAACTGTTGTTTATATTATACATTACTATCATCACATCATGCATCATCAATCAATCATCATCATATCATCATCATCATCATCATATCAATCATCATCAATCAATCATCTCATCATCATCATCATCATCATCCATCATCAATCATCATCATGCATCATCATCAATCATCATCAATCATCATCAATCATCATCATCATCATCATCATCATCATCATCATCATCATCATCATCATCATCCATCACCGCAAATTACTAATTATTATGATTAAATATTGCTATGATGGTTATTATAAATTTTATTTTTGCTGCCATAATATCAAATACCAATCATCAATAAGTATTGCATTATTATATCATTATCATTATTTATTGTTGCTGTTGTTGTAGTTGTTTATTATTATCACTGTCAAAAGATTATGAATTCACCATTAATCGTATTTTTCCAATTATTACTATTATCCTATCATTTTAAATATTTTTCATGATCATAATCATAATAATTTTCAATTATCGATATTAGTTTTGGAGTATCAATTCGCATTAGCATTATCATCATTATTAATACAATATTATTATCATTGTTAGTACTCACTGATCTTTTTATAAATTATCATTATTGGCATATCTTTTGTGTAATTGTTATTAATGTTATTATTGATCATTATTATTTCATAATTCATTAATCATGTATCATCAATGAGTTATTGTTATTCGCTTATCATCATTGCCATAGTCATTACATCAATATTTTTGATTATCTTTTTAATTGTTATCATCTTATCATTATGTATTATTGTTGCTGTTGTTGTAGTTGTTTATTATTATCACTGTCAAGATTATGATCACCATTATCGTATTTTTCCATTATTACTATTATCCTTATCATTTTAATATTTTCATGATCATAATCATAATAATTTTCATTATCGATATTAGTTTGAGTATCATTCGCATTAGCATTATCATCATTATTATCAATATTATTATCATTGTTAGTACTACTATCTTTTATTATAATTATCATTATTGCTATCTTTTGTGTAATTGTTATTAATGTTATTATTATCATTATTATTACTCATATCATTATCATTATCATAATGATTATTGTTATTCTTATCATCATTGCCATAGTCATTATCATCAATATTTTGATTATCTTTTTAATTGTTATCCTTATCATTATTATTTTCGGTGGTAGAAGAAGCAATAGTAATAGTAATATTAGTAATGGTAGTAGTAACAGTAGTAGTAAATCATTATTGTTACTATCATTATTATAATTATCATCATTGTTGGTGTTGTGGCTATTATTATTATTTGTACTATCGTTATCATTATTTTTATTATTATTATTATTATTGATGTTATTATTATTATTATTATTTTCATTTTCATTATCACTTTCAATCTAACATCATTTCTGGAATCAAAAATGTTCTTTGTAGAGTGTTCATTCTATTAATGAGAATAGTGTGATTAGGAGTATCATATAATTCTCATAATGTGTCTAAATATTCCTTTTCTTTGCAATAGTTGTTTTATTTCAGCTACTCTATCGCTGTAATTATTGTCTGTCACCGTATTCACTTTTTATTTGTAGAATCAATATCATTATTTCAAATATTTTACATTTATTCGTCTTACTTTAGAAATTGCCCTTTTTCATTATCAGTACTCGTATAATGATGATATCGCCTGTCTCAGTAATACTTCCCATGTCATGCGAAAGGCAGCATTCTGCACACGGAAATTTTAAAACTTACAACTTCCTTGGTGTTCCTCCTTTTCATGTGCAAATTCCCCTTTGTCCTACTACTCATTTTGTTATGTAGTTTAAAAAACAGTATTCTCTACAGCTACTGGATTGTTTTTCTTTATCAAGATGTATTAAATGCTTCTGAGCCATCGTGAATCAAAGTGACTGAAAAAGATACTTGTAGAATTTCATATAGCTGACTGTTGAGCTCTCCAACTATTTCATAATGGCTATGGAGTCTAGTAGTATTAACCTTCAATTGAAAGAGCTTTTACTCTTTTCACTGCATGTTCACTATATATTTGTTTCCGAACATTTCCAAAGCTGAGCAGTTTCATTTTGCATGCTGATTGTGTCTCCTCCCTTTTGCTTCAAAATATGTATTCATTCTGTTAGAAGTACTTCATTTGTTGTTAATCCTTCCAACAAACTGGTCCTATATGTGGTTGTCCATATGCTATTATACGTAAGTTTATTTTTGTTTAAATAAAACTAATTTAATTTAAAAAATTAGAATTTTAAATTAGCTTATCTGTTTAAAAATGCACATTATTCTGTGTATTTCATGATAAATGATAGCCCCAAAATGTGTCTCATTATTGTATGTTACACTGAGGAAAGTGATTTCTGCTGGCTGTGAAGAACATAATGGCTGATGCACAGAGTGTAGGTGCTGTTATGATGCAGACCTTTCGTACCTATAAAAAATAATTATATAAGATGACTGTGATTACAATAAGGTTCATTGTAAGAAAAAGAAAATAAATGAATGATGTTATTCCAGTATGTACATAAAATATGCAATGAAGATGTACTGTCTTTTCTTTCTCATGATAGATCTATATTCAATCGTTTAATATTCATTCATGGTTAATATTAATTACCTGTAATTCCTGTGAAGTGCAAAAATAAAGATAGTGAAATTTCACTTTTGTAACAGTATTATTCATGTATATTCTTTGCACTGAATATTATGACTCAATAAAGTTTGATTCTTTGATTAAATTACAAGAAAACAAAAGTATATTATACATGCTAAAGAATGATATATATTACACTGCTACCTTCGTTGTGATAAGGCCAAGGAAACTTGATGGCTGTTGGCTTACCAGATGAGATCCTCCGTTTAACATTATTTATTTTTTACATTATCAGAGCTGGATTGATTGATAGATAAGATAGATAGGTTGATAATATTAATTAATTCAAACATCTTGAAGGGCAAAGATAATTACACATGTTCAAATTGAACTTCTTTTACATAATTTTTTCTGAATAAAAAATCTTAAATTAGATGCACAATATTGTATGCCAAACTTGAGTTTCAACATCTAAGAAACAAAAATAAAATAAATATTAAAATTAAAATCAATATATAAGATCTGTGATACAGTTGTTAATATGTTTCCTACTGTGTCACTCCAAACCAATATATAATTATTCCCAAGGCCCTCATCACTGCTTGCAGTCTTCCTAAATTCAACTATTAATCAATTATGAGTTTCAGATGGTGTAATAATACAAGTAGTTATCGGGTAAATAACACAATATGGAATTATTCCTGTTTACTGATATGTGAATAATATTACCTATATGTATTGCAGGATGTTTGAAAAAATCCATGAAAGTAAACTTTCCATCAAAGTAATTAATATCAGCTCATTTTTAAATTGATTTATATTCCTGCCCAGAAAGCTTCCATCTCCCTAAGGATGGGAACCTTTGCTTATATTCTCTATTAAGACTCTTCAGTGCCCTACAATGAAGAGTTCACCATGAGGCTAAATGTCTCTGTTCAGCATCGGACACAATCAAGAAGGCTTGCTCTACACGTACATAACTGGCATCGCTTTAGTGACCACCATATCCTTGGGCCTGTTTACA